>JABAKA010024115.1:0-42052 GCA_018857285.1 Termitomyces sp. Mi166#008 | reverse complement strand
GAAGACAAACCGTTCAAATCGAATGGATGTCTCATCTATCTTGAATGATCAAGTAGCACAGGAGTTAATATGTTTCCATTCTTAAATTTCTGTATGTTTCTATATGTTTGTTACAACAATGATATTCCTAGATTTCTATATGTTTGTTACCAATGACAATAAAGTTCCTAGATTTTTCATATGTTTCATATCTTGTCTCGAGATATACAATTAAATGATATCTATTAATCACTAGATGTGACTTGTGACTAGGACTAAGGACCCCATCACTTCGTCGTTATGGGTTTTGACAGCTGCTCAATGAGAACTTGACCTGACCCTCGTACAGGTGGCTGTCACGCGGAATAGCTGGGCAATTCCGAGAAAGTAGTATGATGATATATAACTTCAGTTTCGTAATCGTCTTATTTGAGCGGGAACTTGAGCGTGGTCTACTTAAACTGACACATGGCTCAGAATCAGTAGCTATGGAAATTGTGTTTGAACCATCAACAATATTAATCTTTCTTGTGGGTACGTATCATCAGATGATCACTTGATGATCATGAGCAGTGAATCGTTTTTCAAGGTAAGGAAAACCCTCGAGAAAAAACGAGAATCATAACCATTCGCATAATGAATTCTCACAGAATTAATTAGTGCGTGAAACGGTCATCTTGTGGCGCAGACGGATGACAAATCTCGGCTGAGGAATAGGACAAATTTGAGAGCTCGGCATCAATGAGCGGTTTTTTGGAGGCGGACCTTTAGTCATGCGCGAATTTCTGGATGATGAGCGATTTACTGGATCATTCCAGAGGTAAATATCTATAAATACGCCCAAAGACTATAAAAGAGACCCGAGGTGGTGAGCATTTGAACAATCCTCAATAGTCACTGCCACCTCCGAAACCACTTGTCGAATCACATTAACACATAATGTTCACTGTAAGTTCCTTTTCTATCGATGCTGAGCTCTTGCCACAGTTCTAACGGACATGATGTCAGGCTGCATCAGCTCCCATTGACCAAGCTAATTGTGGTCTCAAGTCCTGCACCTGTGGCGACAGGTACATTCATCCACCTCAACTCGAACAATGCTTCTAGAGGATTTACCTGTTTACCTTTCATTAGCTGCACTTGCAAGCCTGAGGACTGCAAATGCTGAATAAAGTTCACGCTTTTACCTCAGCAACTGGAATTCAGGATTTTGAATAGCGCCATCACAACACGTCGTTCACACTCTAGTCCGCCTCAAAGTCCAGTTACCATCTATTACTTTATACATAAATGTACACATACCTCACATAACCAGAAACAAATATAACCGGTCCGTTGAATAAATCTTGTGTCCAGAGCGTTAACGAGGTATTGAGAGTATACATGTAATTAAAAATACTTACTATACACATAAAAACCCAATGTACTTGTCGAACACAACATCTCTAAATGTCAAACCTCTAGAATATAGAGTTAAAAAAATCCAAATCTGAATCTGGTTCTTCGCCATATGCGTCGTAATCCTCAAACATATAGTCCTCCATTTCATCATATCCATACTCCGACTCACCGTCTTCTGAAGGACTCTGCTCGATCTCATCCCAGTCTACAGTTGGAACAAAAACCTTCAAAGTGTCAACATTCTCCTTATACAAATAGCTGCATTCTCGCAAGCGCAACTCCTGAATTCCTGCCTTACGCTCCGACCTTTCAATCAGGCAGCTTTGGAGATCAGAAAGAATCGTAGTGGCAGGTGTATCGTCGTCCTCGAAAGTCACGTCTTTCATTGTTAAAGATCTCAGTTGAGGGAAGTAGACCGACGGGACCGCTGAACGCCTTCGGCATAATCCGGGTCGCCTGACTCCTAGCATTCCTTCCGGGGTAACTGAGGGGCTTGTCAAAGCCTCAATTGGTACCACTTCGCGAAGCGCCAGGACTAACGCGTGAGCAGATTGCCCAGCGATATGAACATTATGAAGCTTTGGTAAAAGTCCAAAGGTGTTTATCCACATCTTTGGAGAAATCCCATTGACGTAAGCCATGCGGAGAGAACGAAGGCGGGCTATGGGAATAGCTTCGCATACGGATGCTGTGATGTTGTCGACTGTGGTCTGAGCAGAATGATACCAGGAGAAATGAAGCAGAATATCAGGAGCATTGATTCGTAAAACTGCCTCATGGGTAGCGATGGCATTGGTCCAACCTTGTACCACAAGGCTAATGGGAGCTTCATGTTGGACATGTAGAACCCGGATAATTTTTTTTTCTGGAGGGCTGTCCTTCTCCTGACGATACGCAGTACCTCGGGGGTTCGATATAACCTTCATAACTCCCGAGAAGTCCCCCCCAGTGGTTTCTGTACCGCTACAGCTGAGATGGATACAAGCACTAGTGGGTATGGTGATACGACTGACGAGATTAGCGCATTCAGGAACAGTGGAGGAGACGCTGAGAAGTACAAGTTGCGGCAAATCGATGATGCGATCGGAAGAGGATCCACCAGGGGGCTGTGGTAGAGCACCTCGGATATCGAAAATTTCGAGAGCTGGCATACGCTCAAGGGCGTCTATCAGCTGATCTGTGGTCGGCCGTGCGGAAGCAGCCACATGGTGAATGGTCAGGTGGGTGAGACCTTTAAGCAATTGAGAATCCCAGTCAATGTTGATCCTGTGCAACTCTACTCTTGTCAGATAGGGCATCTCCTCCGCCAGGACAATGTTTGGAAGTGTGAAACCCTCATCTGCGCCGAAGCGGGTGTCGCCGTCGACAGATAGGGAAAGAGAACGAATCATAGGAGCCTGAAAGGAAGGTTCAGATGTCAAAAGTCGCTTAATGGTAGTACTACCGGCGCGGAGCTGTAAGTCATGGATGCGAGGGGCATGGAGCAATGCAAGTCGGACTGCTTCAAAAATTCTGGGGGTGACGATGCACGACAGATCTGCCTTGACAATGAGACTGGCCATTTTCGAGCGCTTCAACATCTCTTCAGACCATCTGGGTCGGCTGAAGACGAGGTTTCCCCAAAGGTTTGGACAGTCAAGTGCGACAGCCCTCCAGTGACGCGAGACATGGGTCACTCTAATCCACTCAAGTGGATTAATACTTTCGGCACAATCTGCAATACAGCAGGAAAATATTTTGGACAGCGTCTCAGGAGGAAGCTGGGATATGGGCGCTAACATATTCCTGCGAGACCTTAATGCTCTGATGGAGTCTTCGAGCCTCTGGAGATCTTGGTCAATAAGGCGGCGAGCGTTGTCTGATGATGCATTGTTCAGTGTCACAATATCAACGCTGAAGAGAGATTCATAGGGAGTTGTAAACATTGTCACTGAGTCGGGTGATTGTTAGTGAGAGTTAGAAGAACACTATTGATACCGAGCGTTTACCAGGCATGAAAGATCGGAAGAAAAGATGGATTGAGAACTTATATCAGCTAGTTCCTGGCATAGAGTGCCAGCGACGGAAACCGTCTTCGTTTCCACGTCATTGATCGTCACGGTCTCTCAAGGAACAACCAAACATCCGTCTTCAAACACGACCAGCATGTCCTCCGAGCTTTACCACATCAAGCAGCAGTTCGTCCTGGGTAACGACTACAACACACATCCAACCCTCTGCTGACTCCCGCTTCTCCAGGCGCATACAAAACTCTCGTCAACTTAACACTTCCCGAGCCCAATTCGCCGACGTATACACCTACTCTACTCTACCAAGCGCGTGCACACATCGCGCTCAATGACCCTGAATCAGCGTTGAAGCTCCTTCCTACCGACTCGGATAATGTTACGGTCAAAGCCGCAGTTTCCCTTGCGAAATACGTGTCAGCATCTCAGAGCGCCAACAAGGATTCCATAGATGCGTCATTGGAGGAACTACGTGACTTGGCTGTTGAGATAGAGGGAGACGATGACGACGCCGATGAAAACGAGAAGGCTGTTGTACGTGTCCTTGCAGGGACTGCGTTTACACGAGCGGGCGAGGTCGAGGAGGCTCTGGAAACCCTTGGAGTCGACACTGAAGATCTAGAAGCGTAAGGAATGTAATCTATCTCACTTACCTAACTGACGCATGGTTCTCAGCGTTTCCGTAATTGTACAGATATACCTCTCTATCAACCGACCCGATCTTGCCAAGAAACAGTTCGAGCGATCAAAACGTTGGGCGGAAGACGATTTACTTTTGCAGCTCATCGAATCAACCATTGGTTTGGTAACTGGCAAGGATGGTTATTCAAACACTAGCACTTTCTATACCGAGCAGCTCGGCAATCCTTCCCTATCGTCGCCGCACCTTCTCACGGCACGTGGGGTGACGCGCATCCTCAGAAACGAAATTCTAGAGGCAAAATCCGATCTCGACGAGTCTCTGGAACAACAGAAGGGTGATTCAGAGGCTACAGCGGCCCTTGTCGTCGCTGGTGGACTCGGTGCTCTGAAAAAGCATGAGACAGAGGAAATCTGGACGTAAGCACTTTTCTAGATGATCGTATACCTTTTAGCTTATTCTCGTTCTTTAGCCGATTCGTAGTTGACCACCCTCGCCATCCACTTGTAACGGATGTTCTCCAAAAGGAAGTGGTTTTCGACGAGTTTGCATCCAAATTTACAGTACCGCCCTTAGCCGCCTGAGTCAGCGACGAATGTACTTATATACCACTTTACGGGAGCTTAAACGCGAGGCTGCTATGATTGAAGTCCAGATTTGGCTTCGAGGTGTTCATGACCTACCTCTTGAGTGTGTGGCATCCTTGTAGCCCTACTTTGTTTTTCGACTCTTCGAGCCTGATTAAGTATCTCCACTGGTGGGTATCTCCGAGTCATTCACACGTTCAACATTTTGCAACATTCAACAAGGATTGTTAACATAACGTTGGACATCTCGAAGTGATGTTCCAATCCAGCGTTTCTGCCGGCCAAAGTATGCGTCCAGTATTGAGTGTCGGGGGTCTTTCCTGATGGTACAGAATTCGCAGTATTATCTACATATGTACTAACCATACTTCATCTAGTGCTTGCGAAATTTAGTCCAAATCCTTAATGCCGTGATTCATGTTTCTAATCGTATGTATTTGCGACGTTCTTCCCATGCGGATGATTTCGGCCCTTGTACCTACTCTGGCTCCTTGGTGGCTCGGAGGACCCCTTGAATCGGATGTCACTGATCGCCATACATGGGCTATCCGTTCTGATGACTATGTACATACGAAGAGAGGTGAACGTTGAATTATTCCGACTTCAAGAAGGGATACGTATACTTGAGTAAGTTGACAACCTATGATTAGGCGAGCATTCATGGATTCATACGTTTCATACGTCCATAGAGAACCATTTGACACCGTAAATTTCCTGTCTTCTTCGGTTCGGTTCGTAAATCCGGTGTTCCTAAGTATACTGCTTGTCAAACGATCAGGTATGTAAAGTTAGGTTTCGCAATATTTAAGTACTTCTAACCCCTGTGACCCTAGCTACTTTCTCCCACTTCTCACATCATGACCTCTTTCAACAAACTGCCGGCCATCTTTCGCAAGGATTCGAAATCGGTGTGTAGCAATCTCTCTATTGACGATGCTGTTCCTGCAATTGAACATTGCAGGCTAATGGGTCCGCACGCGGGAGTACAAAGGAAACAATTTCTGGAGGGGGAGCCCAGGCTATCAGGGACTTTCGTGAGCAGGTGAGTGAATCACTGTTGCCAACCTGATGGCTCTCATTCTGACATGACCATAACGATGAAAGGTCAAGAGGGGTAACCCCCTCAGTATGGACATGTCCACACTAGTAGGAACATATTTTGGACTACGTGTATCTACTATGCTGACACGTCTTCAAGGCATCTGTAGTCGACTTTATTCGCAACAAAGAGACCATCGATGACAGGAAATTCTTCGTGTGTATCACTGATTGGTTATCTCCACTCTTCTATTGACAGACAGACATTCTAGCTCGAACATGGTTTGACATTCATTTCACGCCTGGAACCAGGCAGGTTCCAGACGGCCGTTCAGAACAAGATTGTTGAGCTTTGTACGTTTTAACCGTTTTGATGGACGTCATTCGCCTTTCAACTGACTGAACATAGTATACAATGATCTGGGACATCCGCCTGCAACGAACATCTCGAACAAATTTGCTTGGCGCACCGCTGATGGATCTTTCAATAATCCTGACCTTCCTGATCTAGGCAAGGTAACTCGCATATAGTTCTCAAAATAGAACTAGCACTCATCACTTTCGAACTTTGAAGGCCGGTACACCCTATGCCCGGTCGGTTCAACAATCCCATCCATTGCCCAAGAACAAGCTTCCTGACGCAGGATTGGTTTTTGATACGTGCGTTTTTATTTCTCTACCTCGTTGAGTCATTTATTTACCAAAGCATTACACTATCTAAATAGTCTTCTCAGGCGTGAAGGCGTGAGTGTGGCGTCTTAACATTTGTTCAGATATTGATCGCGCGCGCAGTTCGTGAAGCATCCTGCAGGCCTCTCGTCTCTGATGTTCTCTTTTGCTGCTCTCGTTATTCACTCGTACGCTTTGATGTTATGAAAGCCTTTCTTTGTTCTGAATTTATGTGGCCTCAGTGTATTCCGTACCTCGCATCACGATTGGAACATTAATGAAACATCTTCATATGTCGATCTCTCCCCTTTGTACGGTCACAATCAAGCAGCACAGGATAGGGTCCGTGTCAGAAACGGATATGGAGTGCTCAAGCCGGACGTGTTTGCCGAGGATCGGTTACTACTTTTGCCACCCGCTGTCTGCACACTTCTCGTGTTATTCAGCCGCAACCATAACGTACGCCATACTCGAGTCCATTTCTCCCGGACCACTGTGCTTACGTTTGTCTGCCAGTATATTGCCAAGAAGCTCTATGAGATCAACGAGCGTGGAACCTTCGTCGACCCAGCGACGCTCAAGACTGACAACCCCGAGGACTTGAAGAAATTGCTTGAACAAGAAGAAGAGCTATTTCAGACTGCGCGTTTGGTCAACTGTGGTTGGTTCGGGTCAAGTCAGTCTTCTCTTGTGATGCCTTCCTTTCTGGTCTCGTGCATCTGAACCATTTTCTTAGTCGTATTCTCCGACTATTTCTCCTGCATCCTGGGTTTGGTCAGGGATGGCAGCAGCTGGAGCTTGAACCCTTTCGGTGTAAGATTCCTCCCTGCACGATGGGTGACTTATGGAGTTATATTTTCGTTTTTAGGAAATCCGCAATGAGGACCATTCTGTCTTCGAGCGTGGCAAAGGCAACGTCTGTAGTGTTGAGGTAGGTCTCAGTATGATTGACCAATGCCAGACCTTGCATTCAGACTCGTCTTTTGCATAGTTCAACTGCTTATATCGCTGGCATGCGACTACCAGTGTTGAGGATGAGAAGTGGGTTGGCAAGGTTCACGATCAGATCTTTGGAGGAAAAAGCCCCGACGCAGTGACGGTCGAAGATTTCAAATACGTCGCGCATAAGCTCGCAGCGAAGCAACCTGACATTACCGACTGGACGTTTGGAGGGTAGGTTCGCGTTTTGTTCGAACGTATGTCCGTACTTATCCAGCCATGTGTAGGCTGAAACGTCAAGCAGACCATACCTTCAATGATAACGAACTTGCCAAGGTCCTTCATGATGCGTGAGTCTGCCCTCCTGGTTCATGAACGTCAACTGACGAGTTCAGGACTGAGCATCCGGCAGGAGCATTCCGTGCTAGGGGAACGCCGTGTAAGTTAAACCAACTTCGGAGATTTTTTTATTCTTAATGACGCTGATCATAATAGCATGTATGCGCCTTCATGAGATCATGGGAATTGAGCAGAACAGGCGTTGGGGTGTTTGTTCTCTCAATGACTTCAGGAAGGTACGACACGTGTTGAAAATAATCATTGCTCCATCGAACGCTTCCTAATCTACTTCTCAGTATCTTGGCCTGAAACGTAAGAATCTGTTGCATAAGTCTTGATGAGCTCGTAGATGTTTACCCACCATTAGCATACAAGACCTTCTTGGAGTGGAATTCCGACAGGGAGATAGCCGATGCCGCAGAGAAACTCTATGGCGATATCGAGAATCTCGAGCTCTACGTTGGACTTCAAGCAGAGGAGGCCAAGCCTGTCATGGAAGGTGCAGGTCTCTGTCCTGGTATGTTCTATTTCAGCCTCAGACGTATTATAAAGATATAAATCACTCATTCACTTTCAGGCTACACCATCAGTCGCGCAATCCTGAGTGATGCTATTGCTCTCACTCGTGGTGATAGGCACTTCACTCATGATTACACTCCGTACAACTTGACCGCATGGGGGTTTGCTGATTGTCAAAGGGACCCCAATGCGTTCGGATTTGGCAGTACTCTCGGACGTCTGCTGCTGAGAACCCTGCCCAACAACTTCACTGAGAACAGCGTTTATGCCTTCTTCCCGTTGATGACCCCCAATTCGATGGAGACACATCTCAAGAAGCTGAAGGTCTTGGATCAATATGATCTTTCACGTCCGAAGAAGCAGAACTCTGTCCAGGTTGTCAGCTCGTATCCTGAGGTTGGCGATATTGCCAACAATCGTAGGGCGTTCAGCTCTCCTTATGCTGCGAGAGCTGCGAGAGTTCTCAGTGGTAAAGGGTCGGTCTGCTCGTAGCTTCGTCTATAATAGACTGATTGACGCACAGGTTCTATACCGTCGACGGCCCTGAGGCACAAGAGAAAGTGTACAAGGCGTTGGCTGACTCTCCTGAGTCCATCGACAATCTTGGCCGCTTCTTCTACGATACCACTCGTAAACTCATTGATTCACACTCATACAAGTTGGTTGGAAAGAACACTCGTGGTGTTGACGTCGTTCGCGATGTTCTTAAATACGTGCCTGTTTACTGGGCGGCCTCTGAAATTGTACGTCATATACAATTGTGATACTATGATTCTGACAGTGTCGAAAGGGGGGTTTCAGTTTGAAGACCAAGGAGTCCCCAGAGGGTCACTACACTCCTCAAGAACTGTACCAGATCCTTGGAGATATCTATTCGTGCGTGCTCTCTGATATTTTAACAAAGGTATTTGGGATTGAGAGTTGTCATGAAGCTTCATCTTCTTGGATATTGAGGCATCAAAAGTCATGGTACTAGGAGCAAAGGTTACGACTGATATTAAGCACCTACTTGCTCTTATCAAGGGCAATTTGGGACTCGGCATTATCAACAGGGTAATCCACAGTTTTTATTTGCTTCACAATATCTGACTGATTCCATCGTTAGAATTCTGTAATGGGTTTCTTCCACAAGCACAAGAAAAACGAACATAACGAAATTGTCAAACGACTTCATGCTCTGAGTGGTTCAACTGACGAACTCGCCAATACTATTTTGGCTCTCCTTGTGGGTTCAACAGTCGAACTGTCTCTTGGTACGGATATTTTTCTCTCCATATCTGGCGCCATTCACACGTGTTTCAGCACTGACCAATGCGGTGAACCTATATCTCGGTTCGGAGCATGAGGCGACGATACTCAGTATGGCGAAATCGAATGATGCTAAGGCACCATTGAGTGGCTTCATTTATGAAGCATTGAGTCAGTCACAAACTGTCGTCAGTTGTTTCCTGTTGACCTTGTTTGCTCTCAGGGCTTGATCCTCCCTTCCAAGGTGTCTATCGTAAGTCTCCATGATACGAAGATGATGCTTTCATTGATTTCTTTCTACTTAGGTACTGCCACCAGGGACCACTCTGTTGGAAGCCTTTCTGTGAAAGAGGGTGAACGCGTCTTCCTTGATGTTAAGGCCGCAAATTTGGATGTTTGTATCTTCTCAAGTTGCCTATTTCAATCTCTCAAATCAGAAATCTAGGAGACTGTCTTCTCTTCTGTTAATCCTGTTGATCCCAGTCATACGAGTAAGAATATGATTCGGGCCGATGGTGCTTTCAGCCACCTGGGAGAATCATTGACGGTCAAGGTATGTTTCAATCATCTCTTTAGCTGGAACAACAGTTCTCAATTTTTTAGGTCTTGTCTGAGGGTCTTCGTGCCATCTTCTCTTATGACAACGTTCGTCGCGCGCCTGGTCAGTCGGGGACTCTTGTTAGGTTTGTTGTGATTGCTATTGTCTTGGTTGTTGTGTGTTCTGACATCCATCCAGGTTCAAGGAGTATTCTCGTCCAGAGCTTGCGTATTCGTATCTTGACAACGCTTCGTTCTCGTCTCCTTGGCCGACATCTATGTCGATTCTGGTAGGGGTTCTATCTTAAAAGGTGCATACGGGATGCTGATCATATACGAATAGTTCGATGTCCCCGCGAGAAAGTAATTTAGCTTAGTTATTATTGCCTGGGTATTATACCATTATGTCTGTACATTATCTGGTCTGAATATAGTACTTGATTATTTTTTGCCTTGTGATTGCATTTTCTCCAGCATCGGTGTTCTTACAAGTAGTACAAAGGAAGATATCAGAAACTTTTGTTGAGTACAGAGCTATCGAGGTCAGTGACGATCATTTAATTAGGAATGCAGTGAGTCCGTCCATCAAGTGTTTAAAAACAGGTATAAAGGAAGGCTAAAGGTATATCATAAATAACTCGGTATGATATGTTATGGAGAACGGACCAAAAAGTGTACGGTATGTATGATGATCAGAAAAAACGAATTGATTGCTATAATGAGATAAATCTTGCATCCTTCAATCACTCCATGTATCCTGTCTCATGACATCCGCGTTGCGTGTGATCCCGAAGTCGAGACTGTCCATATCACCAAGATGCAGTTCATGCTCAGGGCGGAGGGAGAGACTCGCGGGACTTCCCGTGGTCATCGAAAAGTTGGCTGTAGTCGGCGATATACTAGTCACCGACGTTAGTGAGGTATTGTGGGTAATGGTGTCGTCGTGAAGATCTGACGGCGTTGGTGCCGACGGTGAGTATTGTGACTGATCTAGACTGTAGTTGAGTGATCCTGTGTCTTGTTCATAGTCGTGGTCATGTAACAGCATTGTCATATTGGCCGGTGGGATAGGGAATATTGATGAAGTGGTACTGAAGCGTCGTTTGTGCTTAGGCGCAGCGGGCGTTGAAGAGAATATAGCAGATCCAGCCTGCGCTCCGAAAGAATCGAGATGATGGTGCCCTCCGTCGGGTATTCTGCCGTTTCGGTTCTGAGAATCGACTTTGTCGCGCTCCTTGCCGTTGACAGGATTTAGCCATTCGTTGTCGCCGATATCGTCATCGTGGTCGATGCGGAGAGATGCAGTGAGTCCACTCTTTCGAGTGATGGGTTCAAGCTTGCTGTTCGTGCTCGGAGCTGATTTGAGCATTTGGATTTGGACCCTAAGATCCCCCGTCTCCTTCGTTAACTCACCCACCACTCTTCTGAGGGCATCGATCTCGGCCTCGGCTTGTTCTAATCGATTTCTGAGTTCCCCGTTCTCTTCTCGCAATAACTTTGTGGTCCGCTGCGAATCCGAAAGCGCTCCGAGAAGTGCTTCGGTCTCACTTGCGTGCTTATCCTTCAACTCCCGGATTTCCTCCCTTTCTCGGTCCCGATCCCGCCCCAGGAAGACAAATGAAGATCCAGAGACAGACGTTGGTGCTGTCGATGCTGATCGAGGCGTATCCCTACTGCCACTCGATGCAGTGAAGGTCGGACTCTCCATGAGTCCATGGGTCCCACTAACACTTCCCCTACGGCTCGCACTACTACCGCCAGCTTCTGACATTGCTAAACGCGATGGCGCACGGGGGTTATACTCAGAAGTGCTTCGCATAGAGGCAAATTTGCCGTGAGTAGGCCCCGCGCTAGAACTTAAGCTTCCGGGGCCGTTCCTGGTAGTGTCCAAGTGCGGCTGTTGGTCCCGCTCGAAATCCAGCAAGCCTGCAGCTTTGAACGCCTTTACTGTTCGTGGACCTAGCCACTCCGTCACTGGTGCACTTCCATTCGTCATGCTCTCCGCCCGACTACCACCCCACCGTCGACCCATCCGTGTTGATTGACTACTGCTCGGGCGCTGTTCTCCGAACTCGGTGACCGCATCGACTTCGTCCCTACGACCCGCCTCACCAATGGCTCCACGGGCTCTTGATACTCCAAGTGTATGTCGCCCTGCTCGATGGTCTTGTACACTCAGGCTGCGTTTACGTGCCCGTTCTAGAACCGCGGACGCAGTTTTAGCGTTTTCGGCGTCCTTGGCCGTGCCTCGAAGAGTATCTAGGGATGGTCGTCCGGAGCTTGTGTAGTTAGTGTCAGAGGAGAGAGATGGTCGTGGTCGATCAAAACTTCCGCTTTCGCGAGAAGTAGAATCGAAGGAAGGCCGGGGGCCAAGCCTAGAAGTGGACGAAGGAGTGAAGGTTCGGATAACATCTGGGATATCAGCTTCTGATGAGGAGGCCGTACGTTGGAGGTGAGACATTTGTGTGAAAGGGGTTCTGAGCCGAGAAACCGTAGATATGGATGCGGGTTGTGATGATACTAACGATAATACAGAGCTTTGAGCTTTAGTGGTGGGGGAACGTCGGGAAAAGAAGGATGTCATAGATGCTGCGGTTGATGATAGGGGCGAAGATATAGTTTTCGGTGGAGTAAACGCGGTAGCAGGAGATGGAGGAGCAGAGGGAGGAGTGGAAAAGGTGAAAGGGGAGGGAGGGTTTGTCTTACGTGTATCTTCTCCACGACGCGTGGTATCGGAGGCACTTGGACTAGGTACGACGGTAGAGGGAGCAGGAGAATGTGGGGAGTGGGGAGAAGGTGATATGGGAGGACGCAAGCGGGGCAGAGATGATTGTTGCCGTGGAAGCCGTAAATGCAAAGGATTTAGTGATGATAGATTGGAGTCTCCGGAGATAATGGGCGAAGGTGCAAGCACAAATTGGGGAGAATCATTTGAGAAGTTATTCACTGGCTGGCTCAACGACCTCCGGGGAGTGTTGATAGTAAGATTTTTTACGTTGGCATTGGTTCTTTGAGCTGTAAAACGGTACGGGGTGAGGATGGCGGCAAGATCTGGATCAAGCGCGTTCAGGTTAAAAGAGTCGGAATCCTCTCCGTCACCGTCAATAATAATTGCTTGATCGGCCACGTTCCACTCCTGAGGCTTTTGGCAAGTTTCTGACCGCATCGCACCCAGTACTTGGTCCTCTATATGTGAAGTAGAAAGATCTAATACGGACGTATCTATATGAGATTGTTCAGGAGCAGGAGCAAACATGTCTGGAGAAGATGCTCGAGATGGGTCTTTGGAAGAAGGGATATGCTTTGACATTCCGGACGAGTCGGCTTCTAGGATAATTGATAATTCGGCAGAAATAGAAGGACCCGGCGATGGTGTGCGTAGAATGGGTGTCCTACGCACTTAGAAAGGAAAAAAAATTAAAGAACGTTCAAAATGTCAGAAAGAGCAAACACACTAGATAGGACAATTGTATTGCCATCATCTTGAAAGGGATTTAACGTGCCTTCCTGTATCCCCTCCATCGATTCTAGCTTCGAACACGAGACAGACTTGCGAACAGTACTTCCTTCCAACTCGTCCCTTGTCACTCGGTCAATCGAGATGACAGGTGGTAGCTCATGGTCCAACGAAGCTTTGTCTTCCCTTTGCATCGACCGTCGCACCGAACCAAAGGGATAAAATGAGTTTTTTGAGGCATTTGGAGTGGGAGGAACGGCAGGCGACGCAGGGGTCGCATGTTTACTGGGCCCAAAGGGAAGCAAAGACCTCAGGGAACGAAACGCAGGAATTCCTGCTGATGTTGATGCGCTAGGCTTAGTAGGGGTTTTGATGGCTAAAGAGGGCACAGTTTGGGCACTGGGGGCGGTGCCTGTAGATGCACGACGTGCAGATCGGAGAGCAGAAGGGAAGGCACGTTTTGGGCGGCTTGGGGTGTTTGTGAGGGACTCCATGGCTGCTCCACGTCGCGACTAGAGTTGAAGCAGCAATAAATGGCGACAACGCAGGAAAATTGAGCAAAGTGTCTGATAGGAGCTCACCAACACAGGAAATGTTTCCAATGGATGGCAGTCAAAGCCATAAGTACACGACGTGTTGAATATTTGCCGTCACGGTCAAATGACCCTGATCGATATCATAGAGAGTTTTGATCACGAATTTCCCACATATAGTAGACCTGAACACAAACAAGGAAACAGTATATGTACAAGACAGACTCCAAGTAAGAACATACATAGTAATAGCATGTAGATCAAGAAGGAAAAACTATCTGTCAGTGCTTGACATCTCTAGCTATCTGTTTCAGTAGCTCCTCAATCCTCTCCTGCCTCTTTTCCATCTCCTCCAGCCGTTGTTCCAATACTATACCGCCACCCAAATGCTCTTCCCTACTCTCCAGTAATGCCTCTGTCACAGCCTCAGGACTGACTGGCGATCCTGGCTCTTCGGCAGCTTCAGGACTCTCCGCCACAGGCATCCGGGGTGGGGAAGCTGTCTTTGGAAATGTAGAGAATTTCCTCAGCTTTACGTGTTGACGATGCGGTGGACTCGCTGGGCTCTGACCCCGGAGCGATACCATCGAAATCCGCCGACGACTTGCAGGACCATAGCTCACGGCCGAGGGCGCTAGTATAGGTGGCGTTGAAACTGATGACTCAGCTTTGTCTGCTCTCTCTGACTCTTCGAGAATAGGCCGGTCCACCACCACCAATGGATTGAATACTTGGGCTAGAGGACTGACAAAATTCTGAGCACCGTCAGTACCTCGTGGCATCACCGAGTTCGATCGTAAACGAGACATCGTGGTAACCGGTGTATTTTGTCCCGCTTGGCTAGTTTGTGCTGGTCCAATCGACATCCGACGGAAGCCCTCACTGTTTTGATAGCTCATTGCGTCGCTAGTGTCCAGCGCGCTCTCGAAATCCTCCTCAATCTCAAAGATCTTTGAAATTGTTAGATGCGCGCCCAATAGCGCGTCGTTGAATAACTTACTGCATTTATGTCTGCATCCGAGCCCACCAGCCCTTCAAAGAAAGCTGGTCATACATGAGCGACGATGAGGTGGAAGAGGTTTCCATTCACTCACTCATTCTTTTTAGCTGGCGGGGTAGTGCATCAAGTATCTTTTCTGCGATGGCGGTAATGGTCTCATAGAAATTGGTTGTTCCAGTCTTCTTTGACTGTCGTTCATAGATGGATATCGCCAATAGGATAGGAAAATTCGTGATTCTGCGAACGAATGAGAATAAAAATAGCAAGGGATAAAAACGACAGGCCTTATCATCAATACGTTGGCCTTAAGGGGGAAAAAAGACGGGTCAGCAATTGTCGGGTTTCCGGAACCCAAGATCCTTACCTTATGGAACCAACGAGGAGTCAAAAGATAGCTTGCTGGAAGCATTATGCAGAGCGCAGCTAGATTGATAGGGGGCTGATAAGAGAAAAGAAAGTCGGCCTTGACTCTAAAGGCAGATGTCAGTCCAAAATCACAGTCATGCAAAAATGTGTGTTCGTACCCTTCTATAGTGGACACAGCTTTACGGAACATCGCCTAAGACCGAAAATCAGGACCTTTAACGTCGTCAGGGGGAGAGATGGTATACCTCTGCAGCAGCGTCCTCATTGATCGTTGCAAAAGTATTCGACAGTATCTGGACATAGTAATGTTACTTTAAGGTAGAATGAAGTATAGGGATCATCAATAAACGCACCGATACCAGAACTATGGTGAAATAGCATCAGTAAGTACAATGAGAAGTACGAAACGAAGACAAACCAGTCAAGAGGAGCGTATTGCTCAGGCAGGCGTAGGTGACCAGCAGAATGGGTCCAAAAAAATCGTGAAATTTATCTATACCAGGTCTCAGACTACATCTCTTGATGATGGAAGGACTTACGAGCGTTGACAAAACCACCGGCATCAAGGCCAAACCATAAGTAGAGCATCCACCATGCAATAGCCCTATAAATGGCCTAGTTGGAAACGGTCCACATACAGAATCGGATTAGAATCAAACCCTGGAGTAGGTGAGTGCCTAGTTTGGAGTGAGAAACCATCTACAGGGCAATACAATTGACATACCCCGGTTCCCAGTTTTCCAAGTTGTTTCGGCCCAACCTTGAAACAGTCAGCTAATATGTCTTGAGAATAGAAAACCAGATGACCTACGTCCACAGGGCATACAAAAAGCCACCAAAGCAGAACATGGCGATGAGCATTAATATCGTAAACTGCGTCATCATTGCGCGAAGAGAAAGCACCATCAAATTATCTTTGAGAGTAACAAAGGCAAGGCTGTATAGATACTTATTAGAAAGATGAGTGAGAAGTAAAAGAGAGCTCACCGAGGGAAAAGAAGACAAGCAATAACAGCATGGCAATCCATTCCCAATGCACGAGCCCACAAACCTGTTTGGGATCCAGTTAGGTGAAGTGAATCAGGATACGAGAGTGGCGCACATTCATAAAAGAATCCATATAGTCGTAGACTTCCATAGATTGCGAAGATTGTGACTGGTTTATTGAGTATCATCAGCACGATCAGGCAAGTGGCTTAACAGAGGACAAACCAAAGGCTAAATCGAATCCATTCTGGTTACTTGTGAATGCTGTGCAATGTATTGTCTAAGGGATGTACGAACCCATGTGCCTTTAAAATAAACTAGTAAAGACGTGAATACGTTGATACCTCGTTTCAGGAGTAAGAAATTCACCTTTAATACCGTGTTCTTGCATAGCTGCGACCTTCTCAAGGGTGAATCCCAGTGAATAGATCATAAATATAATTTCAGGTACACCGAGTGTATCGCGCTCGCTGACTTCTATGGCTATAATGAAGAGTATGAAGAGAATCAAGAAACTGGCGGCCATCGTTAAAAAGCTAGGGTGCATAGGACATTCACATACTTGAAGTATTCCAGCACTGAGCGGATTGCCGGGACTTTGAGTCTGATAACGACATGAGCGAATTTGGCCATAGGGTATACAACGATAGGATCTGACCGATAGTGATCAAGAAGTGGAGCTCGATGAGGATTGTAGAAGTGGATGGGTGTCCTCTTGTATGTCCGATGGCAGTCAGAAATTGATGAAAGCTAGATAGAGTAGTCTTCGTACGTCGGAAAGGATGGAATGGCTGCTTTCTGCCTGGTAGACACATTTGCCCCTGGTATCCGGTAAGAGAAGGTTAAGATGTAAGAAGAACGAGAAACCTACGTCCAAATGGCATTGATCACCTTTTGACACGAAGAGCTCTTGATGAATCGTTTAGACTTGCTCAAGATAGCCATTTCGATCGCGTTTCCTACTCGTTCCTCCAGGTCATCGTCTCTCTCCGCCCGAGCCTGCTCAAGGAGAAGGGGATCTGCCCCATTGAAAACAGGCCATGTCGTCGTGAGCGCCCGTGTTAGGGCAAGCATGCTGCTTCCATTCCCATACATGCTGCTGTTCCCATAGTCGCGGAATGTGCGAATGGCGAGGATCTCGCAGAGAGCAGCTCGAGACTGGGATATTGTTGCAGTGAGGATCTTGTCATCCTGGAGGAAGTGAACGCGGTTGAGGAGGAAACAAAAGACGATGGAGTAGTTGCCGTTGCGCTGGATGGCTAGGTATTTCTCCACGAGGGGTTGAACAAGGGTGTAAGTTATGTCTGGCGCCAGGAGCTGGATTGTTCTGGGTGTCAGATAGCCTCTCGAAACAAGCACCAGTTTAACTCACAGCATCGTAGGTCAAAGGAGTGTCTAGAAAGCCTGATAAGATGGTGACAGTTCGAACTGATAGATATGACACACCGATATAGTACTATGTAGGGCAAGTAGAATGGAAACAGTTAGTACCATTTTCTGACCCTGATTTGCATTCTTTCAAGGCGTGTGTAACGACGGTATGACATCACACTGTACGCGACGAAAGCTAAAACTGCGAGAATAGCTCACCAGCATGTCCTAACAGGTTGATTAGCGGAGAAAAAAAGGATAAGTTATAAGGCACACTCTTCTTATCATGTGGATGATTGGGTAGACCTGAGTGGCTTCGACATCCTCACTGTAGCGGGGAGAGGAGTAAGAAAGAGATAGACCAAGAGCCGATGGGAAGTGAAGCATGCTTACGGCCGCAGTAAGGGCTCGTGTTCGTCTGGCTGAGATTCGGACATGGGGACTTTGTGGGGACAACCGTATCACCATCCGCTTGCTCTTTTGATGAATCACAAGTCCGACAACGCGTTTTCGGGCAAGAAAGAGGATTTGGCGAGGATTCCTGCTTTGTACAGTTATTCTGCTGTCCTGGATAGCCTGTACAGTTATTCTGCTGTCCTGGATAGAGTTATTCGTCTGTCCTATGGCGAATTATACTCATGGTGAGGAGGGGATTGAAACTCCGCCACACGCGTTGTCGCGTTGAGCAAGCCACCTGACTGAGACGCTCTGCTCGCTACCATGCAGGCCGGCCCACGACCCCCCGGCAGCAGCCAGCCCCCTGTCAAAATATACAATGCAGTCTATTCCTCTGTCCAGGTGTGTGTCCCTCACCCCGCTTCCTGCAGCGGTTAACGCGCCTCCAGGTCTACGAGTGCATGGTCAGAGGCATCGCCGTCATGCGGAGGCGCAATGACTCCTACGTGAACGCGACTCAGATCCTCAAGGTGGCCGGGGTGGACAAGGGCCGCCGCACAAAGATATTAGAGAAGGAGATATTGCCTGGGAAGCATGAGATAGTCCAGGGTGGCTACGGTAAATATCAAGGAACCTGGTACGCGTCGATTAATTTACTTTCTCGCCCAGGCTAACGCGCACCAGGATTCCACTAGAGAAGGGCCGTGAAATCGCTGAACAGTATGGCGTCGCGCCGCTGTTGTCGCCCCTCTTCGACTTTACGCCCTCAACCAGTTCGCTGTCTACGCTTCCTGTTGGTACATCCGGTGGTACAGCATCACCCCGGCCTCTTTCTGCTGCTTCCTCTTACTCAAGTATTGGTCAGACCGGCAATTATATCTCAATGCCCTCCGCCCTCGCGCCCCCACCCATCATGCCTGGCTCTGCTCTCCGCTTGCTTAATCAAGGACGTGCCCAAGGTCTCTTTACTCCATCCACCTCAAGTCTAACTCCCTCGTCCCGCACTGGCTTCGTCTCCCCTTCGTTCCCCGGGTATGCTCAAACCCCACCCCCATCATCCTCCCTCAAACGAAACCGCTCAGAGGCAGATGTAGAGTTCGGAACCCGTCCTCCTAGTCATTTCGGTTCTCTCCCGTCTTCACAACCAGCTCCTCTCGAATCAGCCCCGGACATCCAAATGAGCGACCGATCAAGGCCGCCATCTACCGGTCCTTACGCGAATGGCGAAGAAGGCTTATCCCCAGCGAAGCGTGCACGTACCGATGCTTCGCCCTATCCCTCTTCCTCTCAAGTATCTTGGCAATTACCACAGCGCAACCAAACACAGTCTCTGCCTTCTCTCCGAGACACGCGTTCCACACCACAAATTGGCGCAAATGGTGCATCACAACCCCCCAGTGCTCTCTCCGGACCGCCAACGGCATCTCCTGACCTTGAAATTCACGTAACACGCTTTTCATCCAAGCCATTGGTACCGCGTCTAGTGGATCCCTCAGCACCTCTGAGAGATACTCGATGAGCTGCTGTTGTTGCTGCAATCTGCCAGCGCGATGATCCTGTCCCCGTTCTCCACCTCCTACGCGAGATTACATCCGCACAAGTGTCAAACCAGAATACTCCTCAAAATGGACTAGAGGTCGATATAATCATTGACGACCAAGGACACACTGCTCTCCACGTCGCTGCAAGCCTCGCACGTCAACAAATCGTGGAAACCTTGATAAGTAATGGAGCTGACATCCATCGCGGCAACTATCTTGGTGAAACACCACTTATCCGCGCATGCCTTGCCACTGCAAATGCAGACCAACAAACATTCAATACTCTGGTGTCCACTCTTCATCCTTCCATCCGTACCCTCGATACATCACGCAAGTCTGTCATTCATCATGTCGTCTCCCTCGCGGGCGTCAGTGGGAGGGCAGTCTCAGCTCGGTACTACCTGGAGCAAATCTTCATGTGGATCGCACATCATCAGGGGGGTGACTTTAAGTCGCTTGTGGATTTACAGGATGAACACGGTGATACTGCGTTGAATATTGCTGCCCGGGTGGGGAACAGAAGCTTGGTTAGAACATTATTGGATGTTGGCGCCAACCGAATATTACCGAATAAGCTGGGGTTGAGACCCGGTGATTTCGGAGTCGAAACCGAGGTGAGAAGGGAAGGCAGTCCTTTATCCATCTTCTTTTTAACGATCGTGCTTTGCAGGAGTTGAGTGGTGGCCCACGCGCCGAGGATCTTCTTGCAACTCTTCGTACTGGGCCACCGGCTCCGGTCCAAAAGAGTCAGGATGTTATCGCAGGTGAATATCTCTATTGTAGTTTTTTGTTTTTTACTTGGATTGCTAACATACGCGCTTTTAGATATGACAACGATGATCCAAAATTTGAGCACCGACTTCCAGGGTGAAGTCAAAACAAAACAGGACACGCTTGATGTAACACAAGCCCACTTGCGCGCTGCGACGCGTGAACTTGCCGAGCAGCGCAAGCAAGTTAGCATGTGGCAAAGCCGCTGTGGTGAGCTCGATCAAATCACTCACCGCATGCGCAACGTCGAGAAGGCCATTGTTGATGAGGACCAGTTCGATTGGACCGGTCGGACGGATTTGGAGGGGAATGATGCTCGGGACACCGCGGGTCCGGCGTTCCAATGGCGCGGGGCGAACTCGACGATGGTGGGTATAGGCGGGTCCGTGGACATCTCGTTCAACGTCGATGTAGAGCCACCGATGTCCACCGGGGACTCTGCCGCGACGTTGATCAGGCTGAGGAGACTAAAGATTTGGCATTTGAGGATGGAGGAGTTGATGAAGGCGAGGTTGAAGACGTTGCAGGGTGTGAGTGCGGAGAAGGAGTATCAGTGCAAGAAGATTGTTTCGCTGTGTACTGGTATTCCGATTGATAAAGTTGAAGGGGTCCGTCTTTTTTCCAACGCTTGTATATATGTCGTCTGATTTCCTTGTAGATGTTGGAGAACCTTGTCATTGCTGTTGAAAGCGAAACACAGGGTGTTGACATTGGTCGCGTTTCTGGCTTTATGCAGAAAGTTTGTATCTACCATTACGATACAATGTCAGGCCATTCTAATCATGATCTTATAGGTTCGCGATGGGATCATCTAGGATTTGAAAACTTTTCTCTCGCATGTCTCGTGGTTAATATACATCTATGGAGTCGAATAGAACCTTCTCTGGGAACGATTGTAATATGCTCATGACCTTCGGATGATTTAAATGAAATGTGTCTTGATTATGATTACATCACCGTCCTGTTATACATCCTCTGGAGCAAAGAGCTGGAAGTTACGATTATATGTACCCGATGCGATGAGGTTACCATCAGACGATATATCCACCGACATGACCTTGCCTGCATCCGTAGAAAGGGTCCGCAACAGCTGCCAGTCATCCGCACTCCATAATTTGACAAACCCATCATAACCTGCGCTCGCGAAGAAGAGCCCGGACCGATACTTCCATTCTTCCAACAATGTCGTAGCAGTGTCTTTTGGTGGCGTGTCGTTTGACTTGTCAGCATCAGCATCGTCCATGTCGACGTCGTTCGGGGACGGTGATAACACGGGTTTGAAAAAGAGGTCGTTGGCGTAGAAAAAGCGAACATCTGAGACATTTGACAGATGCGCTGGAATGGTGTACAGAGATTTGAGGGATCGCATGTCCCATATGCGGATTGTATCGTCCCCTGCTCCGGTGGCGATTTGGTACCTGTAGAAAAGATGTGCTGAGCAATGAAGTTGAAGTGGAACGTAGGAGAATCATCCGAACCCGTTGGGCGAAAACCCAATCGAGAAGATGCTCTGAACGTGTCCGTCGAGGACCATTGCCGTTCTTCCTGTTCGCAAGTCCCAGACACGACCAATAGCATCGAGGCCTCTGTCGTAATGATTGTCAGTCAACTGTACCAGAAGTTTACAGGATGGCGTACCCAGATGCAACCAATGCACCGTCTGTCTGGAAATCAACGCAATACACTTCTTTTGAATGGCCTTCTTGTAGAAGGAGTTCTTTTGAGGTATTGACATCCCACAGACGCCACGTCGTGTCAAAGCTTGCACTCGCAACATAATTTCCAGACGGATGGAAGGCCACACGACACACACGATCCTGATGGCCTTTCATTACCGATATGGGTGAATCACTTGCAAACAACGTTGATATGCAGAGTCAAGGTGTGAAGTGTGAGAAGACACACCTTTCCAATGACCACAGATTGACATTTCCTTCACCAGCGCCAGTTGCAAGGTTGACCAATCCTTTTTCTTGAGTCAAAGTTGCTTGCGGATGCCATGCAACACCTCCTACACGATCCTCGTGCCCTAAAATCATCCGTGCGTCTCGATTAGAGGGAGGAAAAGAATGGTACAACGAACCTCGCAGAGATCGGATTGGGGTACACGCAGGAACATTCCATAATTTGACTGTACCAGACCAACTTCCAGTTGCAAGAATTTCATTATTGGGTGCAAACCGTACTTGCGAGATTGGCCGTTCATCACCAATTTGTGAACCAAGATTAGCAAATTTCTAAGGGAGTTTAGTATTGAAGATCGCATGATTAATTTACGAACTCACTTTAACTTCATTGAAGACCCTTTTCCGTATATCAACAATACGACCGAGGGGCATCCTGCTATCTAACCGCTGTTGGGCGACGCGCTTTTGAGCTCTGTCAAGGAAGCCAGGAGAACCATAGTAAGCACCTTGGCTTTTACCTATTTTTAGGATAAATCCAACCTGGGCAAGGAATATTCCGCTATCCGTCTCCGAGCTTCCAAAAGCTCTAATGAGCCTGGAGAGTAGAACTCTTCCTCCTGTAGGAAGTCAGTTTCCAATAAACGCGGTCAGACTTCTATACACGCACCTCCTCATCACTATCTGACGAAGACTCCTCGTCCACATGGATAGCATCGTCTCCTCTTGCCGCGTTTATTTGGGACAGAACATAAATGAGACGGTCTCGACGATCTGCAGCCTAAAGTCCTTCAATCAACAACAACTCAAGCAACTGGAGATATACATACGCGTTCACCGAAGAGGGTTATAGGTTCGCCTATCTCTCGCAAGCGTGTTTTGACACGGTTATCGTCCGTTGGGACCGCCATACTTCGAGCTTTCTTTTTGCGTTCAAGTTCATCGAGAATGACCTTGTTCTCCAACCTTGCCCGTTCTGAAGCATAGTGGGAGTTATCTGTCGTCAGAGTATCGTAAGTGAGTTCAGCCATGATGGCAGAATTATTCTGGAGCAGCTGGAAATTGTAAAGACTCGAGAAGTTTGAGAAATGACCTGCTCGTCCAGAACTGAAGGGTTCCCTTGTATTTGAAATCAAAGGCACCGCCAAATACCCGAGATCAATCAATCCGGTTATCCCGGCTTTCTAGATTCTTGAATTACCGTCCTCAGCCTCTTTCTCAGTGTCAAGCAGTGGCCTAGAGTGTCAGGTCCGAGCTCCTGGGATTTACAAACTATACATTCACAGCTGGTGGTCCTGCCCTGGCTTGACTCAGTAGTAACGCAGAGTTTCCCTCGGGTAATGGATTCTCCGAGCGAGCATGCCCACCATTTGCCAAAAATGCCTCCGTGTCACGGTCTCAGTATCGAAGTATGCAATGTAAAGTCTTAAATGAGATACCACGACGAAGTACTTACATGGAGTGAAATATATTTATGTTGCAAGCAACGACTGTTGCGATTGAGAAGCTCGGAATTCGAAGTGGCGGATGCCTGGGCAACCACTATGAGGGTGATGATGTTCCTGTCACTTCGAAGGCTTCTTCCATGAGCTTCGTGTCCACAAGACATCACCGCCCTGATCTACAACATCCATTATCTCTCCTGCCCCGCCTTATCCCTCTCTTCACCTTCTCCACTTCTCAATGTATCAACCAGGTCCCTCGAGTCCAATCAGCCCCGGCGGCGTCATGAACCGACATCTGAATACTGAGCAATCGACGAGCAAACCAAAACCAGACGACTGTACGATCTTTGATTCTCTGCTCGTGCGGTCAGCTAGATCTGACCCTCCCTAACTCTAGATGTCTACTTCGAACGTTCAACGACAGAGTTCTCATCTGATGCCGTCGCTCGGTGTACTGCCGCCAAGCTCAAACTCGAATCTTACTACAAGGTCTCTGTGGACGCCGCTATTGAGCGCAATGCGAGGTACTGCACATCTATCCTTGCTTGAGCTTAAATTCAATACAGTTGCAGGCGTATCGAGCTCGAGACGAAATTGACGCAGATACACTCCAGCGATGCAAAGGAGCGCGAGATACGCAAGTATGGGAGGACAGAATCACAACATCTGCGTTTGAAGAGGACCAAAATCAAGCTAGATGACTTCATCACAGTCAAGGTGATTGGCAAAGGTGCTTTCGGCGAGGTGCGTGAACCTTAACGTGCTTACCCCAATTTTTTCCTCTCATGTCATCGACAGGTCCGATTGGTGCAGAAAGTTGATACAGGGAAGGTATACGCTATGAAGAGCTTACAGAAAGCTGAAATGTTGAAACGCGATCAGGTGTGTACACGCTTACCCACTGACATCGAACACTCCTTGATTGATTGTTTGAACTATCGTGCACAGCTGGCTCATGTACGTGCGGAACGAGACGTGCTGGCGGAATCGACCTCGCCATGGGTCGTACAGCTCTTCTATTCATTCCAGGATCCACTCTACCTCTATCTCATCATGGAATTCCTACCCGGTGGTGATTTGATGACGATGCTGATGAAATATGACGTCTTCTCAGAAGATGTGACACGATTTTACATGGCTGAATGTATATTGGCCATCGAAGCGGTGCATAACCTTGGATATATACACCGGTATGTCGTTTCATTCTAGCTTCCACTAGGTTTCTCAACGGGTGTCGCAGTGATATCAAACCAGATAACGTACTTATAGACAAGAATGGCCACCTTAAACTGTCAGATTTCGGCTTGTCCACCGGCCTGCACAAATCTACAGATCACGAACTATACAAACGATTCCTGGAACAAGAGAAGACAAGAGACTCGGCACGTAACAGTGTTCAGGTCAATTCCATTAACCTCACGATGAGCCGAGAACAAATCGCAACCTGGAAAGCTAATCGAAGGAAATTGGTATGGACTACAATTACTCTTGTGATCTATAGCATCTAACAAGATCCAGGCATATTCTACTGTAGGCACACCTGACTACGTACGTACTATTCATTCAACCGAGATGATCAATTAAATTAGCCTTATTGCTTCATCTAGATTGCCCCTGAAGTATTCCTTATGAAAGGGTATGGCAAGGAGTGTGATTGGTGGTCATTGGGCGCCATCTTCTTCGAATGCCTCGTCGGCTACGCGCCATTCTGCTCTGAAAACCCAGGAGACACGTATAAGAAGATCATCGACTGGCCACACTATCTGTGCTTCCCAGAAGAACTGTACATCTCACAAGAAGGAGAACATCTCATCCGCAGGTGGAGTATCTCTCCCCATATTCGAGTCTTGGCACTAATCGGGTGTTTACAGTATGATGGCATGGGCTGAGCAGCGGCTCACAGTAAATCAGATCAAGATGCACCCGTTCTTTTATGGCTGCGATTGGAACTCGCTTCGCCATATCGAACCACCATTCGTTCCACGCTTACAGTCTATTACCGACACGTCGTACTTCCCGACGGACGACCTCGGAAACACGCCTGATCACCTGGAAAGGGTTGAGGGCGTCGGAGCAGAGAAGGACCTGGCTTTCCTTGGGTGCGTCTTTTATATCCTCAATCAGCAACCTGGCAGCTGATGAATTCCCTTCCATCGTGTGTAGATTCACCTTCAAACGGTTCACGGGTGGTGCACAAACTTCTGGATGAACTCTGCGGTCACTCAGTACTCAGCGTTCCTGCATTGGGGTTCTTCCGGAAGAACTCGAGATATGTAGTGTGTGTACGACTGTAATAATATAGATAAATGATGAACCGCATGGACGGCAATGGGATATATACCGTCCCGGATCTGCGGGGAACTTTTTGACACTCTGCTTCGATCCCCCTGGTTTGCCGTGCAGACGCCTGAAACGGCTGATGGCGCGGAAGTGCGAATTGCGTGGTGGTGGCGCATCTGCTAATCGAGTATGTATCATCCCGATTAGTACGATTTGTTGCTTTGGGGCACCTTTACACAACCTTCACACGTACGTCGAAAGTCACAGATACGGAGGAATAAATTTGTTCCCCCCCCCACGAGGCCAAACTAGTATACTGGAGATCTGTTGAGAATGATATGTATGCCTTTCAGACGGGCCGGACGAGGTCCGTATAGCGCGTTCCTAGTTCCGATCATCTCTTACCCAGGTCATCTGCCTCCATGCCCCATGGATCCAATATGATCCCTCAAATTCAGAGAAACTCCTTCCTTTATCCTCATCCCGGCGTCTCTCTCCACCATTATGTCTAACATCAGCCTAGAGGGCGGTAACGCTGCCATCTACGACCCTCGTAAGGTGCTTCAGCACCCTCAATTCCGTGTCCTTGCGGAAGGTGAGAAGCCGTCCAAGGATGCCAACATCGCCGCCTTCTACAACCCTGCCCACGAAATTCATCTCGTCGAGAAACCCCGTCCTGTTCCTGGACCCGGACAGGTCCTCGTTCATGTCCGCGCCACTGGTATCTGCGGGTGTGTTTGATAGCCTGCGATGCGCACAGAACCCTGATCTGACTGCTAGATCTGACGTTCACTTCTGGCAACATGGACGCATTGGCGACTCCATGGTTGTCTCTGACGAGGTAAGGTGTTTGGAGACTTTTCTCTTTCCACCTGCTTAATGTTGTAATCAAGTGTGGTTCAGGTCACGAGTCTGCAGGCGAAGTCGTCGAGGTTGGTGAAGGTGTTACCGAATGGAAAATTGGTAAGATCACACGACTCCTAGTACCCTAGTGTCCTGAATGCGATGTTGCCTCTCACAGGTGATCGTGTTGCCATTGAAGCTGGTGTTCCCTGCTCACAACCTGCCTGCGACGCCTGCCGCACAGGAAGGTACAATGCCTGCCCTAATGTCGTCTTCTTCTCCACTCCTCCCTTCCATGGTCTGTCAGTCCTCGCGTCATCACAGAATATGTATCTCACATCATAGTACAGGAACCCTGACAAGATGGCATCTGCACCCCGCTCAGTGGTTGCACCGTCTCCCCAATAATGTTAGCTTTGAGGAAGGTGCTCTCTGTGAGCCTTTGGCTGTTGCCCTGGCCGGCATTGAACGATCTGGCCTCCGCCTCGGTGACCCTGTTCTCATCTGGTACGTTTCTTCATCTAATCATCTTGATAAATTCTCTGATATTCGCCTTTTCTTATTCAGTGGCGCTGGTCCCATTGGCCTTGTTTCACTGTTGTCTGCCCGGGCTGCTGGTGCAGAACCGATCGTCATCACCGATCTCTTCCAAAGCCGCCTTGACTTCGCCAAAACTCTCGTCCCTGGTGTCCGCACTATTCTCATCCAGCGCAATTCTTCACCCAAGGAGCAGGCTGAGCGTATCAAGGCCGCTGCTGGCATGTCCTTGGCTGTTGCTCTCGAGTGCACTGGTGTCGAGAGCAGCATCCACACTGCTGTCTACTCCATGAAGTTCGGCGGTAAAGTCTTCATCATCGGTGTTGGAAAAAACGAGCAAGTGGTCAGTGGTCTCATTCTAGGTGATTTTTGGTTCGTTCTGACGCTTGCATTTTTCAGTTCCCCTTCATGCACCTCAGTGCCAATGAGATAGACGTTAGCTTGCAATACCGCTACGCCAACCAATATCCAAAAGCTATCCGCCTCGTCAATGGCGGTTTGATCAACCTCAAGCCTCTTGTCACCCACAAGTTGGCGCTTGAGGATGCCGTGAAGGCATTCCATGTTGCAGCCGATCCTTCTCAGGGTGCTATTAAGGTTCAGATCGTTGACTAATCGTAATAAAAGAAACAATTTGCTTGTTATTCATATTCGCGAGGGTTCATGGTTTACTAGTTATACTAATACACTGCTATCTGTTCGAATAAGTGGTGACTAAAACGAATTCTGGCCGCAGAAGTCTGCATGAAATAAAAAAAAGAGATACTATAGAGAAATGCAAATCAGCCCCAACGCTGAGTTGGACTCGACGGTCCTGGGGGCCGTCGTGGCCAGCCAGAATCAACAGGCTTTTGCGTAAAATCACTTCCGCGCTGTCGCCCTCTTCCCCCCGAGCCTGTACCGCGGCCCCCACGCCAGTTCCGACCGCCACGATCATCACGTTCATAGATCGTGCCTGGCCCACTACCTCCTGGTCCACTACCTCCCGGTCTATCCCATGATAACGGAGGAGGACGCTGCGATGGTGGGTTGGGCTGGGGTGGGGGTGGTGGCTGATACATTCCTGCTCCGTATCCGTGATCAGGTGCATTGATCTGCCAGGATTGGCCGGAGTGTGGAGGATAGACCTGTGGTCGATGCTGGGGAGGCATAACAGAGGGTGGAGGCGGAGGCGGAACTTGACGCTGTGACTGATTTTGGAGTGGTGGAAGGACCGGAAGGGGAAGAGTGCCGTTGGCGGTAAGTGTCTGGATCATCAGCTGAATCTGTTCTGGGGTTAGAGACGCAACTTCTGCTGCAATGCTTGCTGGTAACGGAGGCGCTGGCGGTGACACCTGAGGGAATGGTGGGGTAGGTGCAGCTGGGATTGAAGGAGGCTGTATCGACACTGGAAGGAAAGAAGGGATAGCAGGTGCTGGTGGTGCTGGTGGTGCTGGTGGTGGAGCTAATTTTCCTTTGTTAAGCACCCAGATTCCAACGAGGAGGTTGGCCTTTCGAAGTTTCGGCAGACGAAGGTCGTCAAGTAACTCTATGTACTCCGGCAAAGTGTCGCTTGATAGCAATGGGATGATGTACAGTTCACGTCCTGGGTGGTAATCCTTCGGTTTCATGCCCCAGGGAAATATAAGCCCATGTCGTCTATCATCCCAAGCCAAATCAGTTGACGAAGAACACGGTCAAACAAAAAACACTCGCCCTTTTGAAATTAGAAAATCGCTCAGAATTCGGAATCCGACATCCTCGTCTTCTGGAGCGGGCGAGAAGGCAACAGCGATGAGTTCTTTAGCGGAGTTCATCCGCATCTGTAAGAGAAACTTGCTCGAGTTATCCACTGGTACGCGTCCGTCGATACGGAGGAAGTCAGAGGGAAACAATGTCTTCCAAATCAATGAATCATGCTCCAACGAGCGTCCTCCCACTTGACGGGCATTAACAGAGACTTCTTGGGGTACGGTGGAGTCCAGTGGCATGGAGATCTATCGAAGGAGTGAGTAAAAGCAAAGTAAGATATAATCGAAGATTTCAAACCTTTCCAGTCCACACCCGGGGCAGTGCATCGAAAGCTGCCTGTTGCGCCTCGGATAAATTAGCACCAGAGTCTTTCTCTTCCAGAAGCATGTCAAAATCATAATCATCTGTCCCGCCACCACCTTCGACATCCATGAGCGTTTCCTTGTTGTCGGCGACGGCTCGGGGAGACGAGGTAGAAGCTAGTGGCATTTCAGTCGGTAGCGGCGGAGGAACCTCTGCCTTTGGAGCATTCCAAAGTGCATCGAGGTCGAACGACGAGGAGCGCGAAGGTTCGGATATCTGGGCAAGGGGCAAGACCCCCGTTGGAAGAGTTGGAGATGGCTCAGTGGGCTCTAAAGAAGAGAGTTTACTGCTGTCGATAGGAGTTTGTGGAGTCATTGGTGGGGTAGATGAGGACGTTGGAGCTGCCGATGTGGGAGGGACCTCCTCGTCAATATTAATAAAGTCCGCAAGATTGAGTTCGGGTTCTGCAGTATCGACAAAAGGCTGAATGAAAGCGGTAACTGTAGGACTGCTCTCATTCAAGAACATGGTTGGAGACGAGGGAACTACCTCTCCAGGTAACAAGGCGTGGAGGGGCACAGCAGGAGGCGCGCCCCAAGGCTGTTGAAGCTGCGCCACGATGGGTGATTCTGGTGGAACTGAGACTGATGCAGTCCGTTGTCGTGGCTGACTTTGGGTTCTCAGTCTCGCGAGACGCTCTCTTTCTCTCCTCTCCTCTTCCTCCTGGCGCAAACGCTCCTCGTCCTGAGTGGTCGTTACTGTATCATAAACAGTCTCGATATCCTCCAAACCCTTGTGTGTAATTTTGGCACGCGGCGCGGCGGTAGGCTTTAAAATGGAATATGCCAATGCTTCTTTCTCAGCGATTTTAATGGATTGCTTCGTCTCCTCGTTGGCTAAATCAGTAGAAGACATAAGAGAAATTTCTTTAGGTGTTATCTCAGCGGACACTATGCGCTGGTGAATGACGACGCGATCAACTTTGCTTAAATTAAATTGAAGCATGCGGAAACGATCCCTGGACAGTCAAATCAACAAAATCGCACTAAGGACACCAAGAAAATCACTTACTTGTAATTCGACCCGGCGTGAGATTTACCAGACTTATCCTGCTCAGAGTATATCTCGAATACACATCTCTCGAGCTCATCAGCAAATTGTTTGGATTCGTCCACTAACACCGCCTTTTCTTCCTCCGACAACTCTTCCAGGGGTTTCTGGACGAGAGTGGTCTCACCACTCTCGTTATTCGTGTGTACATGCGGGTATCTGAAATATACATCCCGAAAAAGTTCCTCTAACTTGGTCAGGCAGTATTTCCGTGTTGGATCATCACTAGGGTCACTAGGGTCTTGAGCATCAGATTTTTTCCTCTTGGGAGGAGGCGTATTTATCGCGCGGCTGCTTTTACGTTTCAGGGCGTTAGTGGGGGGCGGAGAGCCGATCGACTTTTTTATTCGAAGGCGACGCGATTGAGTGTCATCGGACACTTCAGAATCAGATTCCGATGAGTAAGACAAACGACGCGTGGGGCGCTGGAATACTAGGTCAGCATTTGAACTTTGGAGATCATCTCGAAAACGCACCTTCCCAGCACCCTTGGCCTTAATTTTCGGTGACTCCGCTACATATTCATCTTCACTGCCTTCGTCATCAACTTCGGACTCAGAAGGAGAGGGTTCAACCGGACTGTCTCGTCTGATCCTTTTTGTGGCTGATTCCTTCTTCGGTGCGGATACACCTTCTGGCTTCTCGAGAGCTTCTTCCCCCTCCCAGGTCACTGAAACGCATAGAAAAGGTCAGAACGATGTCACGGACACGAAATGCATGATAACAAAAAAAGGAAAAAGGAAATTGAGCCGAATCAGCTACGATAAAATAACTTTATCTGTCTATGAGTCGTCGCAATAATATCTGTGACTCTTGCAGAGCAAACAGCCTCTCAGGGTAACTCAGGAGGATGGGAACATTCAAAGTTACCCTTGAACCTTGAGGTAACTGGGCAGTTTACTCTACGGGTCTTCCAGACAGAGACAGGAATGAAAGTCGTTACTGACAGACAGACGACACCGATGGCAGGAAAGCGAAAATTACATAAACATGTATTCTCCACGACTACAAGCCCCGTGGAGGACACGAAAGCTAACGAGGTACTTGAAATCGACCGAGCGTACTCACTAGTAGTTCGAAGACCTGTTGTCGTGGCACAAGAAGGGCAGATATAAACATCTGATCAAGAATAAATGGTGAGCAAAGTGGAGCGAAAGAGTCATACGACACTCACTAATATCGTCTGCATCTTCTTCCTTCAAATCAACACAACGGAAATGATACCTTCATGAAAGAAGTTAGTAGTGCGACATACAGTAACACGATTAGATACTTACCAAGTCCTGCATGCTCCACACTGAACCATCGGAGACCCATCATCAGCTTTCCTACATGAACAATACACGACAGGCGTAGACCGAGTCGATTTCCGTTGCGTTGTAGATATCGCGGCCTTGACAGATGTTTTCGCTAGGGTCTTCGTGCCCTTGGTTTTCATATTTTCCTTTTCCTCCGGTTGATGCGATTCCGCAGTCACTTGTGAAGCCTTGCGAGCTTGGGTCTTCGATTTCGGCTGCGATTTAATTAACGCATCTTGTACAACCTTGGACGTGGAAGCCGCCGTAGCAGCTCTTGTTCTCGCGCGAGTGCTCATCGCTGGGTACGCGGTTGAGAAGAGAAAACGTGTTTCAGTCTCCGCTCCTAAACCGAGTCATGTCACATATTGTCACATGAGATAGCAAGACCAAACAATCTCACCAAATCGAAGTGTCTACTCATGAGCAACGAGTCTATATAGTATATTCAATATTTTTCAATGATTCCTGACATTGCTTACCTGCTACCCGACTTCACAGAATCGGCTTACGGCTGCCAAGCACGTTGAACGTTGAGACCTTGTCCCACTGAAATGGAAATGATGCCATAAATCCGGCGTGTCTCACTAGATTTCAAACCATGTTTGCATCCTATTCGAAACATCCCCTTACATATGCCTAACTCCCCGTCTTTTCGCAGTGCACATGTCTTCAGCGTCGATACATGTAACCTGGGTATCCCGGGCCTCACCTGACAGTCAGATGCTCACTCTGGACAGACTCTTGCTGCATGCTGAATTTTTTAGATGATGGACATCTTTCTTTCTTTTTTCAAACGACGTATGTAGGCTCAAACGTGATGCAAGAAGGTTTTCGCAAAAATATCCAGATCAATCACTATTTTTCAGCGACTTCGGAACGCACGCCCTTCTGCCCGAATGTGATGCAAAGCTCCTTGTCGGGAATTTATCACCTATTTTCAGCAACGTGCCCTTGCCATGATATCGATGCTTCTGAAGCTTCTGAAGACCCGACGTCAGATGCTCAGTTTTCTCTACTGTATCGTATAGCCCTCGGACGCTTCCGGACATTCTTCTGTCGTCCTTTGCGCGGATCGACATCTTCGACGTATATGGTCTACCTTTTGACAACACATGAGAAGATATACAATCGTGAGCTCGACGTTGTAACCGACTCTAAACTACTGCTTTGTTCTGTGTTTGTCTATCTCTGCTTTCCAAAGACGTCTCGTCAACGGTAGCGCCCAAAACGCGTTGATGCCCACAAGACCACCGTCGCGCGTGATTCGTCCCCATCTGTCTGTGGTATTATCTCAGAGATGACTTTCAAAGGAAAGACCGCCTGATCGTGCCGACCTCGCAACAAAGTATGGCAGCGAGACTGTCGCGGCAGATGGGAGGGAATTCAATCGCGATCGGGGGTGAACGTATGGACCGCCTTGGAATGCGTCGCATACCTGCAGCTGGAGCCGAAACGATTTGACCGGGGAGAACACTCCACGAGTAAAGGTGGTGATGTAGGGTTGAACCGACACAAAGATGACCCTAGGATACGTCACTTCGCGGGAGAACCACTGCCTGCTGATGTACCTCATGGTCTGATGGTCAAATGAATTCCATTGCTTGTCACCGAGGAATTCCAGTTTACCTGATACGTGTTTTTGATGGTGCTGTTGGGTGCGCGTCATGTCTTCATCATACGATTCATAGTGCGTGGACTACAGCATCGGTCTTGCTGGAGAATCTGAGTAAGGCTTTGGATAAAATCATGTATTGCGTGCCGGTGAAAGCGCCATCTGCAACGCTATCACAGCACGTAAGCTAAGAAGCGAGTCAGAATGATCGAAGAAGCAGTGATGTCAATAGATATGAATCTGTCTTCCGACATATGATTGTCAAACCTAACGCGGAAACTGTTGTCAAACTCAGAGGTATCTGTGCTCGCTTCCTCTTTCCCTTCTTTATCAATCACCTGAAGCGGTGCTGGCGGTCCTTGTCTCGTCAGTACGGCGGCTTGCCTATCAGCTGCCCGAGTATCTTATCAGTCGAGTTGTGAAGCTCAAGGCTGATTGGTTCTTGCCTAAACCAGTCGTCATTGTTGTGGGATATCTCTTCGTACCTCTCGTTTCACGACGAGATCAAGACGACTTTGGGCCTTTGGGTTAAACAGTGCGTGGTCATTGCCTAAGGTTAGTGGTCTCTTTCTTCGTTTCCTTAGGATGGACGTAGTCGAATGTGATCCCTTGCCAACTGATCCTATAAGCTTATGTTAATTAGAGATCGAAGCGCTAACTAATATCGTTTCTCTAGATACGTTCATCACTTTCAGCACAAGTCAAAATATACCCCGATCTCTGTTCTTTTGCTGGCAGAATTTCATTCGCTACTTATGGCAACAACCGTCCTTCAAAGCAGCAAAGTTCCTGTTTCTGGTCCTTGTCAGCTCACACCTCATCAGGGCATCAATTCAAAGGCTCCACATGCATCATCCTCTCGCTCACCACAGCCAGAAGACGTCTCAGATGCTTCTTCGACCTCGACATCTGTTACATCATCCCGTCCGTCGACTCAAGCGTTCGGCCGTATACGTTCATCTTTGGAACAGAGCCTCCGTTCCGCGACACGCTCCAAGAAAGCGCAAACTCCGTCTACTGATGACTTTGCGACCATTACCGCCAGGCAAATGAAAGGGAAAGAGAAGGAGGCTGTTTCTGCGGTTCCGCACAAAGAAAAAGAAAAGACAAAGATGTTTCGGAAACTCGAGCCCAAAGTTATTTTTCGACGAACAGGTCGTGAAACCCCTTCCCCGCTGCCGCCAACGCCGGTCGAGAAGGATGCGGCCGAAAAGGTGCGGTTGGCGGGCTTCACAAGTTTTGTCAAGCCATCCATGCGCCAGGGGTCAATGTCATCTCCTTCTCTACACCTTTCTTCTCAAGCTATCCCTTCTCCGAAATCACGACCGGCCATCCCCGTTTCCTCCTCGTCGAACAACGAGATACACGCGACACCGACTCGAGACCATACACGGCAACAGAGTGCCCAACCTCCAAGACGGGAGATCAGTTCCCAAACGACCCTGGCGCCGTGTCGTGAAGCACCCAGACAGATCATCGCTGGTGCCAATCAAACTCCTGCATCACGTCACAGGTCGACGAAATATGTACCGCTTTCGGTACCGTCGACCCCTCCTATTCCTGATGGTGGCACTCACAGTGACGATAGTGGGACTCAATCGCCGGAAACTCCAACACCAACAAGGCGAGCTCACGATATACCCAGTCCTCCTGTCATTCCCACCCCTATGTCAAGCTCAGGCCAGCAGCTCAGCCGTATATCGTCACGCAGAGCCACTACAAGTTCTAGTCATCTTCCTCTTAATACCCCCCCTGCAAGTTCTATCTCCCCTCGAGCCTCGAGTCCCGTCTGCGCTCGTCCTACACCCCGGGGTTTATCCTCTACTTCTGCTTCTTACTTACCAATTTCCCCTTCCAGTCCCCGACAATCTTCAACTGACAGCGGCCCGCGTCGGCCCTCAATTGACAGGTCCAGACGAGCCTCTGGAGAAGCAATACGACGCGCCTCAGTTGATACTCCCCGACGCGCAAGCATAGATATACCTCGGTCACCGGCAGAATCCTCTTCTCCTTCGCCTCGCCCGAGGCCAGTCTCTCCAGGTCAACGGCTCTATATGCAGAACAGATATTTCAACATCTCATCAGCATCGTTGTCTGGTCTTCCCCATCCTGAGTATCGGGAACTCATTCGGACTGCAAGTTCAATGCTGTGCAAGGAGATTATTAAGATCTCACCGCATATGAGCAAGTCTGAATCGGGTGTGAAGGACTGGGAAGACGTGAAAGTGCGTGTGTATGCACTTGCTCGGGCGGAGCGGATATGGGGGGAAAGCGGGGTTAATGCGGGAGACGGTTCGAGTAATCTCGTTTCACCAGGGGGAAGTGGTATCAGTGCGAGCGTGGCGGAGCGGGAAAGGCGCCTTTTTGCTGAATCTTTAAGAGATGGATATGTTCTTTGCCAGTAAGTTTTACGCGCCGCATTTATATATGTTTAGTGTGAGTATACTCGCTATGTGTCCAGATTCATGAACAAACTCCGTTCGGCATCAATTGTCAAACCCGACGCACGCGATGATGGCGTCGCTCGAATATCCAATATCACGAAGTTCCTGGCTGCATGTTCTTCCTATGGGCTTCCTGAAGAGGAACTTTTCCTACAGGATGACCTTAATGAGGCTACAGGCGAGTCTTTGGCACGCGTCGCGCGGACCATTATTGCGCTCGTCAAGTTTGCCGACACTCCTGTGATTGACAAGTCAAGGATTCTTCGAGGACAAGGCAAAATGCCCTCACCCATATTAATACCTGGGCCTTACCAGCAGGGGGAAGCATCAGGACGAGCGTCTGCGTCTACTCTAAACTTACTCCAGTCACCTATACCGACATCTCCTGTGAAGAGACAGCATAAACAATCAGACAGCCCGGAGAGTACTTTAAAGGGAGTCTCTCGAATGGAAGTAGACCATAGTAGCCTGCCCCAAATCACCACTCCGGTGGATCACGTTGTACCACATATAATGCCGTCGCGAAGGTCTCCACTGAGTGACAAGCTTCCCAAGTCCCAGCGAAATGACGAAACCCAGCTGACCTCCTGGGTGAAAGCTGCTGCGTCCCCGCCTCGAATATCTCTTACTGATTCAACACGAGCGTCTATTGGGGATGACTCTGAACAGTATAACCCTCGACAATCGGCTGTCTCGTCAGCCATGACTGAAACTACCGCAACCACGGAAATATCAAGTATACTGAACTTCGAGCATTCGAGTGGTGGAAGCAACAAGTATGGGACCATACGGACTGTTACGACGGACATGACTTCTGAGGCTCCGTCTATAACTCGCACGGAGGGGAGTTTTATTGTGGAGGAACTTACGCGCAAGGAGGTTGTGGAAACTGGAGCCAAGCATCATCGAGACCGAAGGTCCAATGAGGTCGCGCCTGTGGATCTAGCTAGGGTCATTGAAGAGGGTCATGACATTAATTCAAGTTCGAGCCAAGGCAAAGAAAAGCTTCGAGCTTCAGAAAAATATAAGGTAGTGGTCAAACCAGAAAAGGCACCAAAGGTTAACCTCGGGAAAAGAATATGGCCCAATGATTTTATGGATGCCTTCCAACCTCACAACCCAGTTCGCACCATCACCCCTAAATTGATGACTCTGGATCAGGATCAGGAAGAGAGTCCAAAAATAGCAACGCCGGTTTCTGTTTCGCCACCCCGAAAGTCTACTATCATCGACGCGATACGGTCCAACGATGGGGTCGTATCCCAAGTCCCTCTCCGTCCAATTCATCGTACGAGACAAAGTGTTGATACTCCTCGTATCTTCGGTCACGAGAACAGCCCCGACAGAATCACGTCCCCAAGAGTCATCCTACGACGACACAGTACGAAGCCAAGCATGACTGGGGTTCCTAGGAATGCAGTCCGTTTCGCGCCACAGAATGGTGGATCACGTGATTCCGACAATGACTCTCATGTACCGTTTCCTCGAGTTGCGTTTGTTGAACCTGGTGGTAGCTCTTCCCATGAAAGTCCACCGAAAGTAATAGAAGAAAAACCTCGTATCCGTGGCCGTTTCCAGAGCGACATTAATGACTCAAGCTCACGACAGCGGGTACGACCTAAATCCCACGATGAGCTCGGATCCAGGCCACTGCGATCCAGAATTGAGAGCATGGTCAATCTTGGGGCAGGGTCCGCTAATGCGAGCGCGAGTGACCTTCTGGTGCGAAGTTCTGAGGACGGCAGTGCAGTTCGTAAGACGCTTATTATCCGAGAGGAGGGGAAGCCTGCTACCCACTTCGTAAGTTTGCGTGAGACGAAGATGCCTATCGAAAAACTAAGCATCGCGTTATAGCAATTGGGTAACTGCGTTGGTCGAGGTCAATTTGGGTCTGTGTACCGAGCCCTAAACCTCAACACGGGTCAGATGGTGGCCGTGAAACGTATTCGGTTGGAGGGGCTGAAAGAGAGCGAAATCATGACCCTGATGAGAGAGGTTGACCTCGTGAAGAGCCTATCTCATCCAAGTATTGTCAAATATGAAGGCATGGCCAGGGATGCTGACACATTGAGCATAGTTCTTGAGTAAGCCCAGTGTGTTACCCAGTTTCACCTCGCAGTGATTCATCGCTCTTCATAATAGATATGCTGAGAGCGGATCTCTTGGACAAACCCTTAAGGCTTTTGGCAAGCTAAACGAACGTCTTGTCGCGAGCTACGTCGTGAAGATTCTTGAAGGATTGCATTACCTCCATACAAATGATGTTGTACATTGTGACCTCAAAGCCGCCAACATCCTGACTACTAAGAATGGAAATGTCAAGCTTTCTGATTTCGGCGTATCTCTCAACCTCCGTGCGATGGAACGCGAAATCAAGGACGTTGCAGGAACCCCTAATTGGATGGCCCCTGAAGTCATCGAGTTGAAAGGCCCCTCACCCAAATCGGATATCTGGTCGCTGGCATGCACAGTCATTGAGTTGCTCACAGGCCGGCCGCCTTATGCAGACATCTCAAACAGCATGACGGGTAAGTCGGATCCCTATCGTCTTCCAAGTCAATGAAAGCGTCTCAACCTGGGATCGTTTGTTCAGTCATGTACAGCATCGTCGAGGACGACATCCCCCCTCTCCCGCCATGTTCTCCTCTCCTTCGAGATTTCCTGACAAAATGTTTCAACAAAGACCCGAGGCGGCGACCGAATGCGGAGATGCTCTTTGAACATCCTTGGCTCAAACAGAATTGGGGGATTCATAAAGTTTGTAGTCCTCTCCTTTTGCGCGCATCTTCTGATTCTCTACTGTCTAGGAACTGCGTCCACAAGATAGTATCCCTTTCCTACGACGCGTTAGCGCTGAACTCAAGAATGTCCGGTATTGGGAAACGCTCGATCCGCCGGGAGATGATCCCACTCCACGAGGCGATGCTCGGGGCGGACCGTCACAACTTGGACGCCGTGCTTCTGATGTTTCTGTTCGACCTCCAGGCTCCACCGTGGACAGCGAGATCTCCCCACGAGAGCATCAATTTGTTAAAACTACATTCAGCAAACGTCAGCATCTGCCAAAATTGGTATTTGAGTTTTCTGATGCATTCATTTTAGCCATGGTATGTCGGGTGTGCCTAACAAATGCCAAGAAGAATGCAGTGCTATGTTCACAATGCAGCTTAATTGCACATTCAAAGTGTGCTATTAATGCTCCTCCAACATGTGACCTTCGAAGCCAATTGCTTTTGATCGCCAAGTATGCGGAGCAGGGACACACTACGAGTGTATACTCTAATCCTGCAGACGGCCTCCGTGAGGACTTGAAAGGTCCTGTGTCGGACGTTTCCTACGTTGCTCATTCTCGAACAAGCATTGATGCCCCTACTCCGACTCCTCGGTCGCCTATGCCAGCTCAGTCTACTCATCCTCCAACCGCTTACAACAAATTTATGGGTTTCAAACGGCGTTCTCGTCAAAGTCTATCGCCGGAGCCCACTTCCCCTCCCATGTCGTCATCGGTGCCTTCCGTGGGTGTGGTCAAGCCAAAAGACGAGGTACCACACCGACGTAAAGTGCAAGTTTTGAAAAAACCTCCCAAAGATCGCCCCCATTCACTTTCAAGCGACAGTACGGACCCGAATAGCCTGCGCAGTGCTGCCACGCCTGCTGAGAGTTTATCCAGTCGCCACGAGGAGAGATCAGCCACCAGTTCTGAGGCAGACACACGCAGATCAGACCATTCTGACGCCGCTAGGACATCACAGCTGACCGCGAAAATTGAGCCGTTTACCTATGAGGCGACGAGTCGGACTGGTAATATACCGAGTTCATTACCAGTGGAAATAGGCCGGAACAAGAAACGCGAAAAATCCCCAGGCTGCTCTATACAATAGGAGATCTCCCCAATTCATTGATCACTTAATTTTTTTTATCCGCTGACGCTCACATACCTGGAACACTTTTGGTATACCACGCATATCCTATCTTTCTAGAACGCACATAATGTTCTCCACGTCAACACATGAGACTGTACTGTACTTTTAATTGACCATTTCGAAAGCTTTCCTCTGTTTGACATCACCGGCTTTGTACATTGTTGTGTGATCGATCGGGCTCGAGATCTGTCCCTGATCTTCCCCTCGAGGTGCTGATACTGCCTCGATCGATTGAGCTAACCTGCTTCGATACTCTAATCCTTGTGGTCCTATGTATTCTATGATCATCGTGATCGTTATACATATTTCTCTTGTTGATCTCTTTGTCGTGCCGGTCCGTAAGGAAGCGCAAATTGTCCGGCTCGGCGCTGGCTTTGTTCCCCTGAACCTGAATTTCGCCTCGCGCGTGTCTTGTACCTGCAAAAACCCAGGATTTTGCCTGGTTTAAATCCTGCTTCAGCCACAAAATTATCGGGAGGACGCAAACACCTTGTCTCGAAGGCAAGGCTGTTCGGCTTCTTTGTCTGTTTTAGAAGTTGACTGATGATATGGACTCCTCTCATCAGCTTTACAAATCTTAGTACAAGTTGATCCACTCGACATCTTTCCACCATTATTGCAGGAGCTGCAAAGATTCAAACATCATTGGCATTGCTATCCATGTAATACATACTACTCACCTTCGGACAATCCTCGCACATACATACACGATACATATGTATACTCGAATGGTTCACTTTTGGTTATGTACAATTGAACAGCAACTTTTGATACAACCATATTGAGAACTAAGACAATTGAGTCGGACGACATTCGGTGAGACTCGCCTCAAGCTTCAAGCATGAGGACCTGATACGTCCATCCCGAACTAAACAAGACCAGAAATTCCAGATCGTTTCAAAACTGAATCATATGCAGTGAATGACTGGAATGTACAGGGTTACGATGCAACATACCCATTGGAATATTGGGTCGCACAGCAGTAGCCCAAACAGTGTCGAATGCACTGGTTTCAAGGTGATTCAAAAGGAAGCTCGAGCATAAATGTAGAGAGATGACATACTTAGGTTGGCCCTCATCATTGAGCATTCCAGGCTCAAGGCTACCTGTATCTACACCACAGCAAGGAGAGGAGGTGCCCCATACTACGCCCAGGCTCAGTCTCTTTCAGGGAGGATGGAAAGGAATGACATACGAGGACCAGCAGCCCAGATCGCCCAACCGATGTATTCGTCATTGTCCGCAATGTAGTTAAACATCTCGTCAAGCATCTAGGGGACCGCCTGTTAAGCTCATTCAAAGGAACACCAACCTTTGCGAACCTGGAAGCAGCCCTCGTTATTTCCTCCTCCGAACTCAGTGATCATGGCCCTGTCCCAGTATTAGGACTTGTAATGCTTGACATGCTGAAGAAACGGTTTCTCACTTCATGTTGTTCTCTTGCAACCAAGTTGTCAAGGCCGCGAGGTTTGAAGGCGCTGTTGAACAGAACATGAGTCGGGTTCACATGGATTTCTTTAGAGCCATACCAGGCTGAGTGCAGTTGTCGTGAGAGCCGGAGAAATCAATGTCTGAAAACCAAAGGTTAGCCGCCAGACAACTGCAGAGCATTCACTGACCAAGATACTAAGGTTACAGCGTCAAAAAGTATCATTCATTCACACTTTATGAAGACTTACTTCATGGATATCGATAGCCAAGTTATCAAGAGGATCATTGAGCATGTTCATGAAGTCACTTGAAGGAGCGTCATTGTTTCCCGTGACCTGAGTCCAGGAGTGGCCACCAGTAAATCCATTACCTGGTGCGAGGATGAGTTGTTTCGCTCCAACAGACCGTATACCATCAATAGCAGCCTGGTTGTTCTCTAGCACAAGTTCCGTAGGCTTAGAAAGGAAAAGAAACGCGATTAGATTCGCTATAGGGAATTTTAAAGAGAGGATACAAACACTTACCATGTCGTGAGGCTCATTGTTGATACCGAACACTACCTTGGGGTTTGACTGGAAACGACGCGCCAGCTCTGCCCAAAATTCGCCGAATTGTTGGGTCGTGGCCGCAGTAGGATCTGAGGAGTTGCCGATGACCTGATCAGCAGTTTGTCACTTGTGGATAAATTTTGAGAAATCAAAGGAAGAGTACACACGCTGCCAGAGAACGGTTGTTGGGACGGATCGCTGGCAGAAGTGAGTTGTCAAGACGAGCAAAAGCTCCAAAAGACGCTCACTTATAACGCATATAGTTGTGGGGGTCAAGCAACGCGTACGCTCCCTTGTTGAGTGTGATATAATTGATAGC
>JABAKA010024114.1:0-42513 GCA_018857285.1 Termitomyces sp. Mi166#008 | reverse complement strand
AGGAGTGACGCTTCAGAGGCTTCTGATGCATGGGAAGGAACTGTATAATACACAAAAGCCACAGCCAGCCACAGGGAAGGCCTAAAGAGGCAAATCTCTGGAAATGATCAAACTCTGAAAATTGCCAGACATTGTGGATCTGCTGAGTTGAGAACTTGTCTGAATTATATACAGAGCAGAATTGAAGCTAGAGGGCTGAAAGTAGGACCAAAAGGAAGGGCTGGAGAAGGAGAATAAAGGAAAATCATAGCAAGGCAGAGAGGTGAAAGGTGAAAAAAGATAGGTCCCCTGACAGCTAGTGGTATTTTTTTTTCAAATTATTCTGTTTAGAACATACAATGAATCTATATTTTAAGTAGAATTCTAAGTTGATACACATTTAAATATTCAAGAATAAGAACTACTGAGATAATTTTCTAAGATTTACAATCATCCTAAGTGTATCTGATTTGTCCATAGATTTTAATAACAGAATGTATGCACACTACTTATGACTAAAAAACTACAAAGCTTCAAAGTCTAATGACTCCTCAAAAGGTCTTTTTCATTACTTTCACTGTTCTCAGCCCTCAAAACTTCTTCTTCTAAGTACAAATCTTCTTCTTCAAATAACTCTTCTAGTGTGAATGCTGTTTGAGCTAAGTCATTGTTGACTAGCTCATTATCTGATTCCTCAGAAGTCATATTTGATTTATCTGGAAAATATATCTTTTTCATGTCCTTTTGCAAGGCATGTCTTGCTTTTTATATCATTCAGTGTCTAATTCCACCACCATTAAAATGCATAAATATGTCACTATTAGCAAAGTTGAATTCTAATATTAGTGCTTATCATGTATGACATTGAAGTTGACTTATATGTTAACATAATACTGTTCATAATCCATGTCACCTTCCTTTATGCACCACACCATAGATGAATTAATAAGTTATTAGTAAGTTGACCTGAAGATTGTGGTGTGGAATCAAATAAACTGCATATAAAACATTGGCAGGGTCAATGAATTCAAAGTCATTATCTCTCTCCATGAAGCCAATTTAATATGTGCACTTAGCAGTTGGACCTGACTTGGCTTTATGATCAAGCCTATAATCATGACTCCAAAGAAATTTTAATTACTGAAATTCTTTTCCACTGCTTAGAACTTGCACCATTGCATAAAATATTTTCACAACTCAAAAGTATCAGTATGGGTGAAAGTGGCCATTATCTTCATCAGCAAGAGTCATTACATCAGAATGTTGATGAGAATTAATTGTGTCTTGATCATGTTAATTGTCATATGTAGTGTAGTTAATACATAATGTCTTGTGTTTATAAAGTGTTCATAAATCATTTAATCCTTAATAATGAGCTTTATATGATTTCATCAGTGATTTTTGTGCCTTGAGGGAGTAGGCATGTTAAAAGGTGATCAACAAATTTAGGTGCAAAGTTCTAAAGCATAGCTTATTATTTTCACTCCAGAAAGATTGAAATCATACACACCTTAATAGCAGGATCATTGTTGTGATCTTTAGTCTACTGCAACAGATTGATAAGTAATTGTTTTGTTTTTGAAATATAGTGGTGTTCTTTAGGACTTGTGGGTGGCAAGATTTTCTCCTCAATAATATCTTTCATAGCCCATGATCTGGCCTGTTATCACTCTTGTAAAGCAATCTGCCTTTCAAACTGATCTTTACTAGTCCATGCATAAAAGGCTTTAACATGCTTGTGTTCCATTTCATCTTCATGCAATTATTGGAAAAATAACAGAATAGTTATGCTGACTTATAATCTCAGTAAAGTATGAGTCTGTAGTTTCAAAGCATTGAATTTCATCTGGATAATACACCATGGAGTGAATTTTTGCAGTGTCAAGTGTAAAGGATTTATGTTTATTTGATGGTGCAGTGAATTGGATTCCAGTTTATTTTAATAGCTTCAATCTTTTGATTTTTCCTAGACAACAGATTACCTTTTGCTCAACACAACCAAGACAATTTTTCTACTTTTCACAAGCAGCTGTGGTTATACTTTTAGCATTTCAACTTAGACAAAGTATGCAATGCTTTGACAATGACCTTGAGACCAGATAATACCAACAGATTCAGCAAACAGATATGGTGACAGCTGAGAAAATGGATAATACCAATGGAATCAGCAACAGATATGGCAATGGCTGACTCAACAGAATCAGCAACAGATATAGCAATGGATATGGCAATGGCTGACAGCTTTAATGAGTCTAAGAGTATGCAATACCAGATAGGCTTTTACAAGTGGCTCTAGCATAGCAGTAACATACTACCTGTTAGTATGGCATTACTTGTGTGCCACTGAGTTCAACTTCCATCTGGCACCATTGACAAATCTGACTGCCTTTTTTTTACCTGCTTTTACCAATAGTTTTAGCAACAGATATGTTGACCATTTGGGCAACAAAGCTTTTGACAGGTTGAATCAACAGCTTTGGCAACAGATATGCTGACAAATACCATATTTATTCATAGATTGTCTGATAGATCTGATGGGTTGAATGGATCTGTTAACAACCTTGGCAACAGATGTGGGGGTATTATCAGACAATTTTTCTACAAACAGCTGTGATTGAACAGTAATGCACTACATGCTCATCCTTCATTTATCTGGCTCTCATGGGTTCAACTTTTACCACAAGTGCTGATGGATATCATATATGTCATCTCAATAATTTTTTTTTCTTTGCTGAAAACAACCAATGCTTTAACAGTTTTAGCAACAGATGAGCCATTTACTGATGGAATTTCTTCTGTAACAGTAAACAGTGCAAGGCCTAATATCAAAGACAATTGCCAGAGAGATCTGAGTCCTAGCATGAACAACATGCAGACCAGCAATTGTCATGGTGCTGCCTCTCAGATTGAACCACAGAAAGATGTTTCAACAATTGTGGCAGACTCAAAGCATGAGGAAGGCCAATCATTGTGCCATGGGCTCCAAAAACAAAAGTGTAAAGAGTTCCAAGTCATTATGGAGGTAGTTCTATGCTTAATTTGTGGCAATATACTGGAAGGAGAGACTCTGCTTGCTTGCAACTGCCCTGGATGCACTGAAAAGATGAGTGTAGCAACTTATGCTTATAAATTCCTCACAAATCATTCTACAGTACCACTTAGCATGCCACAGATTGCTTCACAAGCCATCTGAAAACTGGTTTTGTGACTCAGAATGCCAAAAAAAAGCAGGATTGAGTGGTAGCATGTTAGCATGTTTGAAGAGGCATCACTAGTTCATATGAGGTCCATATACACTTCACTGTATTGACAATATACAAAAAACTTATGTCTATGATGACATGAGAAGGCTGACATAGCCTGAATGGAGTCCTGATGCAGTCTGTAGAGTCTATAAAGTCATATAGTAGGTATATGAATAGTTTTTCCTCTATGCTATTCTGTTTTTAAAAAGAAGAGTAGACTAATCAACAATATGCTGAGTGAAATCCTATGACTGGTCAGTGCCAGGTGGAAAATCCTGACTTTTTGTAAATCACATGTTGTCACATAATAAGTCACATAATCTGTCACATCACAAAAAAAAAGTCTTTTTGGTAACTAGAACTTTTTGAGGCTTATCACCAGTTTTATAGAGTTTTCAGTTTGTTGAGCTGACTGAGCAGGCTGGGTAGGCTAGGGAAGGACTGGACTGACTGAATCCTCTGTTCATTCCTCCATCAATGGTGTCTCCAGTTGAAGTCAACTGAGTAGGCTGGGTTGGTTGTATGGGATTAGACTGACTTAGTCCTCTGCTAACCCCTCCATCTGTGGGTAGTTCTGGCTGCTGCTCCTCATGAAAACTCATTCAAATGATAATGAGGTTTGTATTTTTGATGAGTACATAGTACAATGAATGAAGTTCTGATATAGCTCAAAATCTGAAGCAGCCCTATTGGCTAGACTGGTCATAGATCACTGTTAGTGCTAGATCTAGACAAATATATATATGCTTTGTACCTAGGAGGATGATCATGGTACTAAGGAGAGTCTTCAAGACTCTGCTGTTAAGAATATCCTCTTCCCACATCACATGACCTGCACTTGAGCTGCTGCATTGGCCTTGTGCAAACTTATGTTTGAGCCCAATGAATAACATGTCAAAGACACATGGTTTTGGTGACAGGCATTCCTCTTACATTCATAATTTATAATGGCTCAGTCTCTCTAATCAGCCCTACTACATGAACCAAGCAAGCTTGGACTTGTACCTGGATTCACTATCCTAGCATTGCAGCCATTGACATGGTATACAATGACCCAGGAAGCATGTAATTGAGATTGTGATCAATTTTTGGATCAGGGGTGGAAAGACCTCAATCAATTCTAGATCTTGGATTGGAACAGGGTTCTAACATCCCCTGTCACTGCCCCTTGCCCTGCCTTGCCTCTCTGTACTGCCTTTTTCTGGTGCCCATCAAGGATGAGTAAAATATGATGAGGGATAATACTCATTGCTCCATTTAAATACATACTCACATAGAAAGAAAAGATTTCTGATATCTGATGTTTCAGAATGTGCACTGGCTTGATTTTATTGGATCTTTTGGCTGGTTGGTTGGTTGGTTGAAAGCTCCTCACCACCACATGCACTATCACAGACAATCACATTCAAGTTATCTGAGGTCACAACCATTGGAAAGCATGTTCAATAAAATCTTCATGGTATGTACTCTGGAGGCAAAACATAGGGTCATTAATATAAAATCATGAGCACCAAAAAAAAAACTTTGATTGACACCTCTCTATTAATAGTCAAATTCTCTCATGAAATGCTACTAGTGATGTGAATATCAAACTCCACCAATTGTCAAAGGTGGCTGATATATCATGTTGCTAGCATTGCCTATTGGACTGCCAAACTTATAAATTCCCTGCTCTCACAGATTTGTTTTGACCTCCAAGTACCAAACTGGATCCACCCTTTCCATCTAACCTCCATAGAGTTATTCTTCAAGACAACGTCCTCTTTGTCCTCTGATCAGTAATGCAGGATCCTGAACGTACCATCTTAGTGGGCATTGGTCAAGAACTGATAGGAGACACTATTATAGACATGACAGTTGTTCTCCTATGCATAGGTATGTGAGTTACCATATTTCATGTAATAATGTATCTCATCTCACTGATGGGCCTTGGCTACTATCTTTTGTTGGATTCTTTTGTATATTTTCAATTACCATAGGGATATTCACCCCGCTATACATGATGGTGATCTATGACACTGTCATACAGTATGCATATCTGGACAAGTACCCTTATGCCAGATTCATTAAATCATAAACCTTTTTTCAGGTGCAAAAGACATTCTCCGTATGCCCGAGCAACATTGGTGATAATTTTATTCAGTTTGCTCACAAGTCTTGGAAATGGTGCCTTGGAATGTGCGGAGGAATTTATGAGATATTCCTGCATATTATTTGGCATTGCATCATCAGGCTTGGATGCAGATGTACAGTGTGCTGTTATCGACACTCATTCAGGCTTTGGATTGAGTGGAAGTTCCACTGCAATATCATGGCTTTCTACTGTTCCTGTGAGTTTTCAACTTAAGTACTTCAGACTCGTCGTTTGATCCCAAAAAGTTGGTTTTCAATGATGCAATAATCATATGGCGCGCATGGGCCATCTTCGAGAGGAAACGATGGGTGTTGGTGCTTTTAGTTGGATTATGTCTCTCATCCTTTGGTATGTCCGAGAATCTCAATTAGAATCATCTGTTCATTGGCTACCTCCGAGTGGTAAGGGGTCACACTAGCATACCTAATTACGGACTCTACCCGACGTTTCGAAATAAGTTGGCTTAGTGAACCAGTTGCTAATCCAGTTCAGCTTGCGCTGGGGTACTATGGGATTGTGTTTTTTGGGATGTCTCTTTTTACCAATGCAGTGGCTACATCATTCATTGCGTGGATTTTGTGGTGAGCACCTTCTACATGACATTCCTTGAGTTAAGCTGATGTCAGATACAGGGGCCATCTCAGATTCCTACGAAAGATTGGAATTTCACATAAAAGGCTCAATGGAGTGTGGCGCATCCTAGCTCTTCTTCTAGATTCTGGAGTTATCTATTGCGTTCTCCAGGTATTGTATACATGTAATATTCCGGTCTCAGACAAAAACACCCACTACTTTGACAGATCATAATGTTCACCCTTCAATTCCAAATGACTCACATAAATGCATATACCTATTCAGCCTGTGCATATGTGTATAGGAGCATTTCTGTGAGTTATGGTCCACAACCAGATCATTATTTCACATAATTGAATATGAAAATAGTTTGTTTATCCATCATTGACTATCCTACTCATCAGGGAGGTTTCTTCCATTGAGGTATTGCACAATTCAGTAGTTGCCTTACAAATGTCCAAAGAACCTTCATCTGCCTAGTGACCCTTCTCCTCACATACCACTGGGCCTACGCTACCTCCAGACCATGATATGAATATGAAGTATCATATGGCGCAATTAGATGTCATGTAGCATTGTTAACACTACCAACGTTATTTTGAATTAAGTCTCTTTTTCTAACCCTAAGTATTTGCCCTCCAGTCGATTGGCTAGATCACTTCCAAACAATTTGACGATTATGGATAATGGTGATCTCGGCGAAAGTCAATATTGAAGATAGGTATCAAGAAATTGGCCTGTTCACGCAATCAAGTAAACATTGTACTCGTTCTTTGACTGTTGAAAGGACTTGGCTTCAAGCCAGAGGTCAGGCTGTGGCTGGGGGTTTTGGGTTATCAACTGGAGGAGTTATTTTGGTACCTGGGAGTTGTCTCTTCTGTCTCCCCCTCTGCTCAACCTTTAGCGTTGTTACCGTTGTGAGCAAGTTATAAGTATATAAGATGCCAAACGCAACAAAAAATTACCTCATGTCTCCTATCACAGTCAATGAACTCCACCCTAAGACTGAGACATGAAGCCAGTTGTGATGTACCAGCGCAAAGCAACATGATTTGACTCAATCTCGAGAACTCTAATGATGACTGCTGGTTGTGGAGAAGGCCTGATGGTATCGATAATGGGAGGGAATATATCACCCAATCCACCCTGCACTACGGCGGCCTTGGGGTATCATTATCCTTTATATGTACTCGATTAAAATAATCCTTGTTACGCGTGGAAGAGGTATGTTCTTAACTGAGAGATCAAGGAGCGTGTAAAGTAATAAGCTATCCAGAATGCAAAGCAATTAACGATAAGGAGTGTTTGATATAACAGCAAGAACAAGATTAGAAGATGTGTATGAGTGGAACTGCGGAGGACGACAAATCGACCTTAAACATCATCGCCCAAAGCATCAACAACATACAGCACCTGCTGTGGCCTGACAAAAAGTCCTCGTGACTCCATCCCAGAAGCATCCGACATGGCAGGGCTCTCACTTCTGAAGCGCTTGCTGCGGTGATCAATGCTTAGCTGATCTCCTTCCCGCTTCAGAACGCTTTTCCCTGACCCAAACATACTGCTCCCCCAACTTCCCCCCGCCCAATCCGCGCGTCGCCTCCTCACAGCTCTATCATCTCCACCATAATCCCACTCGCTTCCGGCCGTGCTCCCAATATCAAAGTACCGTATCCCGCCCCAGGTCCCGTCGTTCCACTGCCGCTCCCCGTCGTCGCGGTCTGCAGCGGCACCCCACGAGTCGTTCACGGGGACTTCGACACCGACCCATGGCCCATCCTCGCCCTCGACTTCACCGATGTACCGTGCATATGCCTTGAATCGCTTACGCTTCAGCGAGATGATACATGGGATGCCGATGTCGAGCGTCGCGCCCCTGGCGGCAATCGGTAGCATTGGCAGTGGCTGGTTCTCCTTGAGAGCCTTGGCTTCGGAGATGCTGGTCGGTGCAGGGGCACGCGATGATTTGTGGCTGGAGTTGGTGTTGGTGTTGGTGTTCGTTATCACGTTAAACCGAGTAGTAATGGTATCCGACGAATTCCGTCTCTTGAGAGTCGAGTTACTTCCCGTAGACGCCGTACTGTCGCTCTTCTTATGCTCGAGCGAGATATCTGCCTTTGGTTTTGGTTTGATCGTTATCGCGCTGTTCGTGTTCTGCAATTCCGGCTCCGCGAGAGTAGACTCTCTCACTATGGACTCTGGGGCAGGCGAAGCAGGATCCACAGCGGGTGCGGGTACAGGCGTCATTCGCTCCTTCTCTTCCCTCTCCCTCTCCTTCTCTCTCGCCCTCGCCATCTCCTTCACCTGTTCCGCCGGACTGAGAGCCGACCCATTCCCACCTTTCCTCGTAGCATTCGCCATCGCCTTTCTCGCCGCCACACTCGCCGCCGTCGACACCGTCGACGCGCTCGACCTCACCGACGACGCGCTCGACGCCGTCGTCGCCGTCCTCTTCATCACATTCGGGCTCAGCTTGCTCAGATCAACAGGGGGCACAGGCGGCCGCTTCTTCGGCGTCGTTCCACCCACAGACGCAGACACGCTGCTGACGGTGCTCCGGACGCTGATATTGCTCTTCGACGAGCTCGCGGATGTCGTGCGCGTGCGCGTGCGGGTTGTCGTGGGCGTCTTTGATGCACCTACGCCTGCACCCCGAGGCGGCGCGGGCGCGTCCCGCGTAGCCCGCACCACACTCCGTGCGGTGCTCACGGTCGATGTGGCGGACGCCGTTGAGGTCCGGCGTGAGCGCGGCGAGGCCGTCGAAGAGGTTGATGCGGTGCGGAAGGTGGTCGATGCTTCTGACACGCGGGATGAGGGGCGTGAGGAGGGGTGTTGTGATGACATGGAGTGGGATGTTGAGGCGACGGAGATGCGGGAAGTAGGTCGGGAGGTGGTAGTGGTTGATGGTTTGAGCCGCTTGCTGGTATCGGTGGGGTTGCTTTTCCGAATTGTCGATGCTACGGAACGGATGGAGGAGGCGGAGGAGCGGACTGAGGTGGGGCGGGTGGTATTAGCGTTGGCGTTGGCGTTGGCGTTGGCGTTGGCGTTGGCGTTGGCGTTGGCGTTGGCGTTGGCGTTGGTGTTGTTTTTGGTATTGGCGGGAGTGCGTGTCTTTGAGGCGGCATGAGGCTGCCGTGGGGTAGGTACAACCTTCTTGAGTACAACCTTCTTGGGCGGGAGTGGGGGCAGCTGGTTGTGGTCTAGCGAGAGCGTGGCAGGGAAGCGAGGTTCCGCGACAACGCTCTCGGTGACACTTTCGCCGTCGTCATAATTCCCGCTCTGGCTCTGCCTGTCGCCCTCGGGCTCTAAGATAGATGGCCGCGGTGTGGGCGAGGCGGTCGGAGATAGATACGGAGGAAGACCGATCGAATCTGAGGCGGGCGTGAGCTTCGAGTCGGGTCGTGAGTTGTCTATGTCGGCGTCCTCGTCCTTGTCCTTGTCAGCGCCGTTTGCTGTGAGAGGGCTCCTGCGTGCAAGGCTCGTGGTCGACGCGTCTATACGTGATAATGTTTTATACGATGTGCCTGTCGCTGAAGATGAGGGCGAGTTGGTCCGCCGGGGTGCAGAGCTCATAGGGAGGTTGCGGCTGCGGACGCTCACACGCATGGAGGAGTGCAAGCTGATGGTGTCGTTGTTGCTAGCGCTTTCTTTTGCGCGCACGAGGGTCGATTGGCGAGGAGGCTTGTGGGATTGGGAGGCGGAAATTCGGGGGTTGATGAGGTCTTCGAGAGGGACTTCGAGGTCTGATGATGTTGTTAGATTGTGTCAAAGAATGGAAAAACGGCTGAACGCACTGTCGCTGATTTCCTTGAGCGCCCATCCATCGAGCTGGTCAAAGCCTCCTTCCTGACGGATTCCTAGCCACCGTTTACCAATCCATTTGAGAAGGTCCACGCGTGCCTGTTCGACCTGAACGCGGACGTGTGACGTTGGGGAAAGCATGGGGGCGTCGGTCTCGGTTGGATGAGGACGAAGTAGAATTGATGAGACCAGTGTCTGCGCAAGTATAAAGACGGGCTTGGAAGCGTCGCAGGTCCACTTACCTGATACAGAGATGCGGCATTGTGTTCGTTGACGCCTCTGGACACCGAAGCCATAATCCACTCGACCCTTTCTGCATCCTCGAACGCCACACCGTTCCTCTCCATAATGTCGTTCCACTCTGGCGTTGCAAAACAAGCTTCGGATTGGCTACACACGCATTCATCGATTGTCTTCCGCGCGGCTAGAATCATCTCCCTGACTTCACCCGCCCACGCATCGATGACTGCCCCCAGCCGCGTGAGCGCATGCTCCGCCGCATAAACTAGCGCAAAAGCGTTCTGTGGCATCGTCCGCTTCCCTAGACCTTTCAAAAGCCCATCTCGGAGCTTCGGAGGCAGTGCCGCAAACTCGCTTGTACACCACCCTTCGCCAAAAAGGCCGACGAGCGCCCGCCGTGCACCACGTTCCAGCAATGCATTCTTCACGTCATCGGCCAAAGAGAACTCGAGGACACGCGGGGCACGGCGAGCACACTGCCTGCAGCGGCATCCTCCGGTACCCCAGGCCCCCGCGGTCAAACGCTCGTACTCGGGGAAGGGCAAAAACGCGTGGAAGAGCCCATGCATCATCTCTTGCACGATTCGCGCTTGGATCTCGTCATATAGTGTTGGGAGACTGAGATATGTGGATGAACGCATGATGTGGAATGCGGTGTCGAGGTCGTATGTTCGGTGGGAGAAGATAAGTGTGCCGGTGTAGATGAAACCCAGAGTAAAGTGTAGCGAAGCTGGCGTAAACGGCGGCGAGGGCAGCGTGAGCATTTGTTGATCTTGCTTATTAGGCCATGATAGTAGGGCTGTATGAAAGTAGGACGATCGCGAAACAAGGACGAAGCGGTGTGAGGAGAATATGGCGGTGGTGTTTTCGTGGTTGGACGAAGAAAAGTTGCCCGTTAGGGCTATGCGGACGTCAGAGTAGAGCCTGGACCTCCACATGAACACGAGGTCCTTGCGTAGCTTGTCGATACGCAGTTCCTCCGCGTCCGCCTCGTTCGGTGTCGACTCGGACGAGTCGTATAGAAATTCAAAAGCTTCCCCGAAGCCTTGCCCAGTATATAGATATTCAAGTTCGTTGGAAAATAAAGCAGGGCTAATTGAGGTGCCAAGTCGTAACAAGGTGTTGGTTGGAGCTGTCGTCGATGGGGCGAGCGAGGTTGGCGACGGTGTTCGCGACGAAGGCAGGTCCAGGCTCAGTGCAGACGTCGTCGGAGGCGGCGACGAGGCATATGGGTTCTGCTTGAACGAGAAATACCTGGCCTGGAAGCTGGGTGGTGCGCGTGCATAGACGATGGCTGTGAGGCTCGGTTGAGCGAGAATGGCGTGGCGCGTGAGAGGCGAAACGCACCCTTGTGTCCCCAGACTTCCTGCTCGACGCCATCGCCCTCGCCCACCTCCCACACAACATCAGGAAATCGATCTTTGGCGTGGTTGAAGAGCGCCGCGAGGTCCTGTCGCCAGACAACTGTCGACTTTTTCGTTGCTTCCTGGAGGGCCGGGCTTGTGACAGAGACCGTGTTTTGAGCCATGGGTATCTGGGGTATACTGGCTCTCAGCTCAACGTCGACACTGTCGTGGTTGGTGGTCAAGATCCCTTGCTCGTCGTGTGAAACGACGCCAAAAAACATGAGGCGCTTAGTCAGCAGGAGGCCTAGGGTGAAAATATCAAAACTTACCCATATGCTGTTTTCTTCTCTCTCTATACGATGACTTTAAATGTGATATGCTCCGATGTGCTCGTAGTCAAGACGTGGACTTCCCAGGCTGCCAGGATTCCATGATCTTCTTTTAAATGCCAACTCTAGCGATATTCTCGAACGTAGGCCTCACCGCCAACTATCACACAAATCCGTGATGGTCCTTGACATGGACAGATCCTCCGTCCCAAAGCGACTACCTCTCAAGTCTGCTATTCTCTCGCTCTCCGTCAACTGTTTACTTCTATCTGTGTCCTGTCTCTTTTGCGAACGATCCAACAATTAGACGAACGACATCCTGTATATACGCATACATAATATGAATTTGAGTCGCCTGCCTGATCACGTTCGCTGCGGAGACGGATCTACCATCTTTATACATGTACATGTGAACTTGGGATCCACTCTCCTCTTGATCCCCTCCCCTCCTCGGTCCAATGTCAAGCCAAGCCTACCAAAACTACTATGCTCCTTCCTCGCATATAGAGAGACCCGGCCCCGTTTACGAATCGATTCATGCTCGTGGGCATGTACTAGAACAGGGGAACGGACAATCGGGGTATACCCAGGGACAGCCCCTCCAGCCGCAGATGCAGCCTCAGATCATTGTTGTTCGCCAGCAGCAGAATCAACATGACGATTGTTGTTGTTCTTGGTACGTATATATGTGCGTCTTTTCTTTCTAGGCTGCAGTTCTGAATAGGATTGTCGTAGTCTCACAGGATGCCTCGCTGGCATGTGCGGTTGCTGTTGTTGTTGCTAGATGCCAGAGAATTTGCTGGGACTGCGGACTTTATGCTTTCAAGTTGTCGAACTATTTGTATGTGGGCTAAAGTTTATATGTACATATATCCGTGCGTGTTCCCGTTGGCGAAACGCGCCACAAGACTTGTCATCCGTCCGAGCCGAGAATAACGGACAAGTGCCTCGATCATTTCCCAGCTCGCAAGAGTCACTTGGCCAATCTGATGACCATCTTCCCGACTCGAACCATTTATGGAACACCTACATACTTATGGAGGAAAGAAGCGCATATTCATCTCCTCTGGAGGTTTGTGCGGCCTTGCAAACGTTCGTACGCGTGACGTGGCATCAATTCTACCTGATTGACCCCTCGATTGTCATTTGCGTTCGATCCTATCTAGATTGAACAGATCTCTACCGGTACTTAGAGCACACTCAAAACCCAGTGTCAGATGAACAAGGTACTTGCGTTCATCCCCTGTTCGACGTTCAAGCGTAATCCGAGCTCTTATGACACCGCCAAGACCTCTTAGAGGAGTCTTCTTTCAGGCGATCGATTTCAACTCGCGCGCGCGAGTCGAGCCTTCAACTACGGACGAACAAACCCAATCATTAAGGAGACTTGACTTGAAGATGAGATAACTTCTTTGTTGCGGTCATTTGAATGTCATCAAAAGTAACAACGTCAGCATACCTCGGCGGCCATGTATTTATATTCTTCTCGCTTTTCCTTGGCTGATTTTTCCTAGTTTCCGATTCATATAGGCTTTCGAGAGGCTTGCCGCCAAAACGATGCGTCCCTTTCGATTGATGCGGATCTGAATGTGGAACTCCGAGTAATCTGTCAGAACTTGTGAGTACTTGCTAGTGCACTGACAAACTACAGTGTTGCCTGAGGAGGTTTTCGAGATCGAGGAATGGAGAGCAATTACTTTTGAAGTATCGGTGCGTCACCCCGGTCGTTTATTGACAGCTCTCAATTTCCGTGGCTGTTCTTGCTGGCGTCCGCGGCGCCATTTGAAGTGAGAAATCTCATCCAATTGCAGTGCGATAATAATATGTGACATCCCAATGTCGATTTCCTCAGCCGGATCTGGATTTGAGTTGAAAGAGGTAGACCGCGTTAACCTAACTTGATCGTTAGGACACCTCACTGTCGAAAAACCGGGGCTCTTTACCGATAGGACTCCGGTATTGGTAATGGAGGTATGGGGAAAGTATATAAAGACGTACAAGTTCGCTCGTAATGTTTGGAGAACAGACTCTCTTGTGCATGGCCTCTCCAATCCGCCAGCTGCTGAAACTCATTACTGAGTCGGTCGACAAACTCGAAGCCGCGTGTGACGCGTCCGGGCATCAGGTGCCCGCTCTTCATGCGCCTTTCTCGCCCCAATCGGAGGCATTTCGTGCAAGTCCTGATGCGGCGGAGGCTGTGAAGGTCATATGTGCGGCGGCATTGCAGATGGAGGCTACCTTGGCGCCTCCTGAGCACTCGTTCTATCATCTGGCTGCTGGCGTGAGTACCAGGTCACCTTTCCGTGGGCCATTGAGCTCAAGGTGGTCTTCTTAGTTCGCTAAATCTGCTGCTCTGCGCATCTGTCTTGAATTGAATATCACAGAGATTTTGAGAGAAGCGGGTCCTGAGGTCTGTTTCTCTTGATTTCGCGATGGAAGATTACTTGAGTGAACATTTCTTCAGGGAGCTCATGTGGATGCAATTGCTTTGAAGACGAGACAGGATCCCAAAAAGCTAGGTCAGCCCGACTGATTCTGACCTCTTCCAACCCGTCGTTAATACTTATCTCTAGCTCGCTTTCTACGGTACCTAGCCACTCATCATGTCTACCGAGAAATCGCACCCGACGTCTTCACCAATAACCGGATTTCAACCGTGGCGGACACGCTCAAGTCAAGTCAGGAAATCATAGACAAGTACGTATGTCGAGGTATTTCCATTTGGATCTATCTCCAACGATCTCCAGTCCTAGTATCAAGTACGATGACACTAATGGTCTAGCGGCTCTAGCCTTGCATCAGTGCGATCTTCTGCCTCCTCTCTAGCTTCTAGCTGAACATCTAACTTGTTGTCTCTTATACAAGGCTCGACGATTCCTTCAAGGGAGCGGCGTTTGCTTGGGAAACTCTTGCCGATCCTGAAACTGTCAGGTCAGGAGACCCCAAAACTGCACCATTCTCCAGAGCATTTGGTTCTGGAAAAACTCTTTGGGATCTTCATGCTCATGATGAGTACCGAGCTCGCCGGTTCAACTTTGCGATGAAAGGTGTCCAGTCTTTGCAACCCAAGAACGCGATCCTGGAAGGTATACTTGCGTGTGATTTATGACAATTTATTCAACGAACTTTTAGCTTATGACTGGGATCAATTGCCAGAGACCTCTACTATCATTGATGTCGGCGGTGGCGTTGGCTCCGAATCCTTTCCCCTAGCGCAGAAATTCCCAAAGTTTAACATTGTGATTCAAGACCTTGCTCTGGTCATAGCACACGCGAAAAAGGTCATCTTTCATAGTGAGCATTTGTGGTCTAGACACTAAATTCCTATATCAGTTGTGGAGTATCAAGATGCCGGATGCAAAAGTGTCATTCGAGGGCAAGTCCTGCACTCGATCTGATCTAACTAACGCTCACACAAATCATGACATGTTGATCCTCTCATAGTCCACAACTTCTTTGAACCTCAGACAACAAGTCGCAATGTTTCGGTCTTCCTTCTGAAGCAGATTCTCCATGACTGGTCCGACGAGTATTGCGTCAAGATACTGACTCACTTGCGTGCAGCAGCAGGAGACGACACCAGACTTTTGCTCATCGAAAGCCTAATACCATATGCTTGCCATGACCCCGGAAGCGAAGCTGGACACGCAATTGCAGGTTCAGTATTTCAAGAAGCGCCACGGCCGCTGCTTGCCAACTATGGAGCGGTGAATGGGTTACCATATCACCTGGATTTTAACGTAAGTAAATGTCATCATTTGCAACGCTGAACTTTGCTCAGTTGGTCTGGCAGATGTTTTCTCTCTTCAACTCGCAGGAACGTACCGGCCGACACATCGAGGAGTTACTTTCCAGCGTGGGCTGGTCAGTGAAGAGGTTTTGGCGTCACCGCAGTCAAACTGCATTTCTTCAGTCTATTGAGGCCGTTCCTCTATAATTAACATGTTTTAGTGCGTCAATCACATGTCGTGTTATTCCATCTTCCATGAAACCTGTCTTCAAGGCAGCGCGGTAGTTGATGAACTCATCTTGATGCTTTGCTTAAGGGAAGTTGCAAATGCTCATGAACAGATACTTGTGCACTGAGGGGTATGTATGTACGTTTTCTCAATCTTTCCAGCCGATTACAGGTATCGGAGCTACTCATCAAGGTGGGTGTGTAAATTTTAGGGCTACATTAGTTGGGTATATATCCAAGGTCAACACTAGGGTAGGATATATCTCCCAACCATCTCGAAATCTCGCTACTCCCTTTAATCACAAGTGTACATGGTCCCAGTGTAACATTTATTGTCTCACTCAAACTCAAGTGCTAAACAATACATCCACCACCTTGATGTATCCTACACAGCAGTGAATCCAGGTGGGATCATTGTCCTTGACCCCTCCAGACAAGCCTTCATCCCCATGAAGATATTGACCCCTTCCTCAACATTATCTCACCAATCTCAGTGATGCACCAATGAACAAGCACTGTTTCACCCTTCATTAATCCAGCAACAGAAGCACAGCTCTCCTTAGGCATTGTTGGGATACTCCTGGTCTCCTCAAGAGTCAGAGGCTGGTGAGGGTGAATGGAAGGTGTTAGTACAGCAAGTTAGTAGAGCAAAGATGTGCTGAGCACTGCAACCAGAGTTTTTAGACAAGACACAGATGAGAAGTGTGCTGAGGTTGAACAGCACAGCAGCAAGTTTGAAAGGGATATATGGTGGCTCCAAACAGATAGTACTATTCTCTTCAATGTTTATGTTCTCCTGGCAAGTTTTGCTACATTAGAACAGTGAATATCTGGTTCCCACATAATATTCAAAACAAACTCACAAGTTTTTGAGTACAGAATTTGAAGAGATATTCAGTAACTCATCAATCAACCACATGCTTATCAGGGCCAGCATCAAGAACTCAATAAAATACTTCTATTATAAGGACTTATCATAAAGTGAATAGTAGTGAGTCCCCCCACCTCCTCAAGCAACATTCCTCATCTATGAGACAGACTGATGCATTGGCAAGACAAGTGGCCTGAGGTCTACCACTAGGCAAGACAGCAGTATTTGTACCTACAATAATAGCAAGTGGCACATAACAAAAGTTTAATTGATACCTGTCAGTAATAGAACTATCCACAGGATGTATTACAAATATCAAAAACCTAGGTCAATCGCTTGCAATAGTCAGGGTTTCCTTCAGGATTCTGCAAATAGTAACAATACATTGACATATTTCAAAAGCATGGGTTCTAATGATCTTACCAGGGCCCAGGTTGGGAAAGGGTGCACTGTGCCACTTCCACCTCCTACAGCAAAGGTCCAGACAAAAATCATAACCTGTGGAAAAGGGTAGGTGGGCATGGATAAAGAGTATGAAAATCCTACAGAGGTGCCACCATCCAATGCAGCACTCAACAAAAAGTTGTATTTGCGAAACCAGGTAGGACAATATCTGCAATTCCATGTCAAAGGAGCCTCAACATCATTTACAAGCTAAAACCCACTTCCGTAGATAGTATTGTGAGAAAACAGCTAGACAGAAAGCTGTGAATACACTGGAGTTGATGCCAACACTCAAAAGTCCAAGTTCAGCTGGTAAACAAGGATTCAGGTTGCAACTGCCCATGCATGGCTTAGGAAGATTACTCACCACAAAGAATTGGGGTGAAAACTTTATTCCAACCAAATTTAGGATACCTCTTGTGAAGCAACCAGAATGGTATAGGAAATCCAAGACCAGCAAGAAGCATATATGGCACAAACTAAAAGCAAACTGATCCAATATTTTTAGAACACAATGAAAAAGAACTTACACCATAGCGAGTTCCAGTTGCATACAATGGTTTAGCTAGAGCTCCCCAAGCAATGGCAGCACTGTTATAGGATTGGACCTAAGATATAGAACACTTCAATGACTGGTTACTTTACTTGGAGGCTCAGAAACTTCTTACCTGCTGTCCAGACCAGACATTGGTTCCCTGAACAGACCGGAGAACATCACGCTGGGCATGAATAATGGTCTAACACAACTAAGTATGATACCTTTCATCACCAATTGAAACAACCAACCTTCATGATGACAAAGTTCAAGAGCCCACCCTATAAGTTTTCAAAAGTAAGCAGCAGAAAGAAAACACAGAGGATATTGGCATACAATGACAGTACCAATGGTTTGAACAACAAAAGTGACAATAGGAGGCAATTTAGTGTACTGACCCTGTTGGAGAATTATGTCACAGCTCTGTAACATGAAGTATTAACTAACAAACCAGCTTCAGATCCTGCAAAAGTGCAAGAGCTTGGGCAACAGTATTGAATCCATACAAAGTAAAATACATGTTAGCAACAGGTCTTCCTGGAACTAGGGCACCTCCCAACATCTTCAGATGGCTGATAAGAGCTGCTAAAAGTCAGATTTGGAGAAGACAACATACTTGAACCATGTTTTCAATGCTAGGGGCATAACCAACAGTGGCATAGAGAGTGCCAATTATGGGCACAAACAACCAGGCAAAGACTAAAGCTATGATGAGAGCCCACCAAGGCAAGCCTGAATTTGCACCATAAGCTGTGCCAAGAGCCATGCCAAGAGTGCCAATGAAGATAGCCAGATACCAATAGTTTGAGATCTCCTTGTAAACCTGGTCAAATGGCTGAGTCTGTCTTATCAGGTATACCCAAAGCACCAGACATTCATCACCTTCATTTTCTGGTAATGCAGGTCGGTGCACCCACTTTTCTATGATTTAGATGCTGTAGTCATATTGTAGGATAACTATCAACTCACCCTGCTCTGAAGGATGATGCTAAATACTGTCTTTGAATGCCAGAGGAGGAAGTGGGTTATGGCAGCTTTCATGATCTCAATTTTATATGTGAAAACCAGAGCAGATTTAATACATACCACCAATGTAAATTGTACGGCTGACCATGAACAAGAGCTGTGATGCTGCATACCAAGGAAGACCCTGAACATCTGTTAACATCATCTGCAAATAATGAAAATGCTTCCAATACCTGTTGTGCAAGTTTCTCCGGATTAAGAGTAAAGTCATCATTGAGGATGGAAAGTTGATTATATTCAGTACCTATCAAGATGCTGAGCTCAAGATTCTACAAGAGAAAGGGCATACATACCATTTTCATAATACAAAAGCTGAGTGAGGAATGGGAAATTCTGGGCATTCCAGGTGTTCATAGCATAGCAGGCACAAAATGCAACCCTGATAATGATATAAAATTGGCCATGAAGAAGAAAAGCATATTAAAGGAAACATACATGCACACAGCACATCCTCCATACAGAGAGAGCTGCGTAGCCAGTGGAGTGAACAAAGCACCAATGGAATCTCCACCAGCACCAACGTAAGCCCAGTCGAGGCAGAGTGAGAAAGTGCCAAGACCCTCATTACCAGCAGCACCACCTGTCAGGCAGATCTCAGCTGAAGCGACTTTTCAATAGGACTCTCTGCGCACCAAAGACCCGAGTGACCCATGCACTCTTTTGGTCTGCAAGACAGAAAATACTGATGCCAGTGAGAGTACTGCTTTGCTGTTACTAGAGAGTGATTTTGAGAAACCATTGGGTGACATACGGAGCAATATATTCCTGAGAGTCTAAGCAAGTTGTTCGTTTGGAGAGAAATGACGAACATACAGGAAACCACTCCCAGATGAAGATAGCAATGAATATGATCCAAAAAAATTTCAGACGTTTCTTCTGCATCACAGCTTCCTGACCTCGGTGAAGGGTTTCAAAGAGTTGTATGTTCGGCATCAACTGGGGATAGACGGCGAACGTTGGGTATACAAGGAAGCTTCGCATGATTCCTGACAAGTATCATGATCTCACTGAACAGCTGCAGAGTTGAAGATCGTAAATAACCAACCTGCTGTACCATAACCAATAAGCTGAGAACCAATCAAACTGAAAGTGGGTGATCAATTACAAAAATACTCAAACCACCCGTGAGGAAAACCCACGTAAAAATGCCAACAGCAACATTGGGACGGACGTTATAGTAAAGGTCTTGAGCTGCAAAGATGCTGATAGCTGTGGCTGAGGAAGAAGCAGTCGAAGACATAATTGTGATAGCAACATGCTCCTTGATGTCTTGAAAAAAGATGATAATGAATCAAGAAGGACAGGGATATACCATAACTCACTGAACGGTCCGTGATTCATGAACCTAAGTTTTACTTCATGGTTGAATCTGGTCCTCGGCCAGCTGACACGACAGGGCTTACCTCCAGAAATGATTATCAGGCATCTTGATTTTTGCCGATGCACTGGGGCCAGGTATGATTTCTTCCAGAAGCTATGCATTTGAGAGGCATGATAAGGGGACCATGCAAGTTAAGGGATATAATCGGATGTTTCTTACCTTTCCCAGTAGATATGAGATAATCATTAGGAAGAGCCGGCTGACTAGGACCTGTGAACTTGTGTGAGCATTGCAGAAAAGAGGTCCCATCAAATTACACGAACAGTTTGTGGACGGAAATACTGCAAACCAAGTCATGAGATTCGAGTTCGTCTTTTCAATGAGAATACCATACGAAAATCTGACCAAGGACCGCACCAAAACACGAGAGCCCAAGACCGAGAAACCACATGCGAAACGTGAAGATAGGTAGGGTAGGGTCATCCTCCAGAGAAATAAGCCGGAGAGAGTAATCAGCATCAGTTTCTGCGGACATTTTTTAGTTCAAATAATAGACGGAGATTTCCAAAAAGAAACAATGTACCAATAGGGCGCTCCTTACCATCCTCCCCAAGATCGATCAAGCGAGGGCCCTCGGCAAAGACGTCACCAATATTAGAGTCAGCGAGAGCAATCTTCTCATCAACATGAGCTGATTTCTCGTCGGCATAAGACACCGGTCGGCTGGAGATGGTAGCCTTTTCATTCACTTTAGAACTGTCGGTCGGGGATTGTTTGCTCAAGTGAATGACAGGAATAGAGTCCATGATTCCTGAGAAGAGGAGACGTTCCTATGTTGTAAGACTGTCACCCCCAACTTTATGCAGAAAGTTCAAATGCCGACTGGATCACATGTATCTCGAGGCAGATAAGCACACATTCACTTTTTGTAGCCCAGTGGGGCATAAAAAGTTGATGATGGGAAAGAACTTCCAGAGAATCAATTTTTCAAAAGGTGTCATAATGGCGTAGATTAGTGCTAATTTTTGATGTAGTCTAGAATGTCTTCAAGCCAAAGGGTGAGTCTACAGACCTTGATGATCCAGGACACGGAAACGACTTTGCTTGAGTGCAAGAAATCTATATCCAGTCCGCAAGACTTGACACAAGAATGACAGCCAAAGAGGAACTTTCGACAGCAGCTTGGCGTGGTCGCGGAAGATAGAATCAAGCTATATCAGAACCTGTGACCGATAGAAGAGTTGGGATGCACTCAGTGTAGTGCATGTGGACACTCCACAATCGGCATGTAGATAACAGTATCATGCATATGGGCAAAGAAAGAAAGAACTTTGATAAAGTATGTCAAGGGACACATGACACACCGACTCTGGATCGGAAACTTTCCGGCACAAAAATTATTGCCGTACGTTCTCTCAATGGCACAAGCTCGAACGTGTTAGCTCACCATCTGACTGAACTATGGGGGGAACTTACAAAGTCCGAATGGGTTGAATGCGATAGAGGCTGTGACATCAAGAAGATGTTTGTACTGGTACCACTGACTCAATTGATTGTCACACTGGTCGGACGAGCATTGCGTCAAGATACCGACTCACTTGCATGCAGAAGCAGGAGACAACACCAGACTTTGCTTATTGAAAGCCTAATACCATATGCTTGCCATGACCCCGGCAATGAAGCTGAGCACGGGATTGCAGATTCAATGTTTCAAGAAGCGCCACGGCCGCTGCTTGCGAACTATGAAGCGGGCCAACTATGAAGCGGTGAATGGGTTACCATATTACCTGGATTTTAACGTAAGTGAATGTCATTGTTTGCAGGGCTGAACTTTGTCAAGTTAATCCGGAAGATGTTTTCTCTCTTCAACCGGCAGGAACGTACCGGCCGACACATCAAAGAGTGACTTTCCAGCGTGGGTTCGTCAGTGAAGAGGTTTTGGCGTCACCGCAGTCAAACTGCATTTCTTCGGTCTATTGAGGTTGTTCCTCTATACTACTTATGTTGTTCTTAACATGTTTTAGTGTCAATCACATGTTCTATTCCATCTTCTAAGAAGCCCATCTTCAAGGCAGCGTGGAAGTCTCTCTCACATCTCAACCTCACTGTTATCAACTCATGCTCCTTCTAAAACATCTCATTTAGTTAGACACTGCGCAATTTCGAAACTCCACGTATCATAAACATCATGTAAATCCTCATATCTCTTCGATACTACTCACGCTTGTCGTAGACTCTGATGGTTCCACGACCATCCTTGAAAACATGGTGAGTTTGAGGTTTTCCATACACTGGAGTGATGAGGAGCTGACCACAGATTCTGGATCTTTAGAGAAAATTTACCTTTACAGCTCCGTTATTCAAGTCATTGTCCAGAGGATAAGTATGACCATTGATTGAAGTTGTCATTAACTTTATGGTAGGGTTTCTTGGTGGCACTATAGAAAAGTTTCATGGTTGTTGAAGGATCGTGAGTTCAATGAAGCGAAAACAAATACGGTAATTTGAGTTGTTGCCAGATTCTGTTATATAAAGCAATACTTATGTGGGCATTGATGAATGTTCTTTCATCCTCACTTAAACGATGCACAATGTAATGTCAAATGAACAAGAGAAAAGATGACCCAAAGGTTATTATTTGGAAGAATGGAACAATAGGTATGGGCACAGCATAATTGGATAGCTGGTCATTGTATGTGGCTGGACAAAAGCGTCATCCGCCGACGCACAACCAGATAAGCACCGGTCCTCGAAGTTATTCTCGAAGTCCCTTGGAGCTATGAGATTGATATCTGGAGTATTGCCTGTTTGGTAAGCAAATTGACGCCAGCTCATCTCCAGTTAACTGATGGAAGTCAATTTCAAGATTTGGGGAAGGCATCCACCTATTCGATGGGATCGATAAGGAGCATCACACCTACTGCGGCCGCACTCATCAATGATTGCCCTTATGGGACCTCCACCACCTGAGTTACTTGCACAGGGCACATTGACATCCAAATTCTTCTTGACAGAGGGTGAGTGTACCTTATACCTTAGCCTGGGTTTGCCTTTGGTTTTTTCTGACAAAACTGAATCTCAGGTACATTCATTGCTGGGGTTGAGGTTCTACCCATCTTCTTAGAAGATGCGGAGATAACATTGACGAATTGGGCATTAGACGACGAAGGAGACCTGTTTCTACGATTCATGAGGAAAATGTTGCAGTAGGACCCGAAGAACAGACAGACACAAAGGCAGCTGCTAGAGGACGAATGGATCAAGAAGCATCGTTCGACTTGAAGCAGATATAGCCTAGACATTGTTACTGGAGACTACGCGACCGATTGAATTCAAGTTGGATTCGGTGAGACTCAGATCGCTGCTATCAATGAAAACCAAACGATAGCAATGTCAAAATGTGCTCAACGAATGACACATGTACGTGCCTCTGAGTACGTATGCACTCAGATAGTGGTGCTACGTACAAGAAATCACCTGCCTCATCAAATGCCTCCATCCGCTGAAGTAGGACTCCCGTTCTCCGGAGCGAAAAGGTCTCGTTGATGGAAATGGCGACGACCGGACAAGCAGAATATTGCACGCGATGGCCCAGGGTCAGTCGGTTTGGAGTGAGTGGTGACAGAGTTATGTAGCGTCAGTTATGGATGAGGAAAGTGGAGGATGGCAGTGATTGTCATTGCAACCTAGGGCATTCCTGTGGTGTTGGATGGGCCAGCATTGCATGAGTATGCGAAGGACGAGGGAGAAAGGGAACGCAGGGAGGATAAGAGAGAGCAAGAGTGGCACGGATTCGATATTCAATATTCGTTCCCAAGGCCCATTATTTATGTAATGACCGCAGACGACCGATGACTGAGCTTCTTGAGACTCATTGGTAGCTGTCTAGAAAAAAGATATATAACTCCTAGGCCAACGGTCACTTGAATAACATTCAATTGTCATCTCCATATCTCGAAGTCTTCGCGAACCTCCGGGTTCGTCCACCACGAGTTGGATTCCACGTCGAGACAAGGACCACCGGCTCGAATCCAATTGGCAGCATCTTCCTGAATCCTCATAGCATCAAGAATACCGACGACACAGAGGAAAATATTGTCAAACCGAAGCCCATCATCATGGGAATGTTCGAAAACACAATCACTTCGCCACGTCAATTTCATTGTCAAACAGTGTCACGCGAGTCGGTCTCTACACGTTACCGACTCAGCTTCCTAATTCTCGACGTTCAACCCTCAACATCTGCACCTGTGTATCCGCAGTTCTGGATAATTCACTGAGAAACGCCGTATATGCCGCTGGTTCCGGATCCATTGGATCGTGTTTCCGGGCCCTCGAGGCAATTTCACCCTGCGCTCTAGATCTGTTGAGAGTCCGGCTTCTATCGGACTCAACTTCATTGTTGCCTCCGGATGTCTCTCGCGCCTTCCCAAGCTGCTAATTAGTCATCGAAATGGTATCTTCTTCTGGATAAAGTTACTAGGAGGTGAGTTTCTTATCAGACGCGGTGGAACTTGACCCGGCCTCAACCTTCATGTTTCACCGACACCGGTTCGCTGATGCCAGTTGTCCTTTCAATGCGGCTCCATCCCTTTCCTGCTCTAAGTTGAGTTTGACGTATGTGCATAGGACAATAACCTCGATGGGAAAGAATCCACTGGTACACGTAAATGCCTTTTCAAGACATCGCGTATCCTTCTTGACACAAAGATAGCGTATAGATACTCGCTGTTTTCTCATTGCACTATAAAAGCGACGTTGCTTACCCTGTAGTTTCATTGACCTTGAGCGCCATGTTTTTGAATCTTCCTGGTCTTTGTGCCATTGTTACAGGCTTCTTCGGCCTCTCCGGGGCAGTGACCATCGGACCCGTTGGCGACTTGCTCATTGTCAACAAAGATATCGCTCCAGATGGTTTCAATCGCCCGTATGTTTATGACTACGTTTCTATTGATACTCTCTTTACAAATTTCAACTTTCAGGTCTACACTTGCTGATACTACGCTCACTGGAGGCACCTTCCCAGGTCCCGTCATTTCTGGAAGGAAGGTGACTACTGTGATGAGGTGTGAGCTGTACACCCTAATTGACGAGCGTCTCTCAGGGAGATCGATTCAAAATCAATGTAACTGACGCATTGACGGATACCGAGATGTTGCGTGCTACTACTATTGTAAGGACATTCCGTGTTTCATCGGTCTGATTGCTCTCCCTCAAGTCAACTTGTACAGCACTGGCATGGCATTTTCCAGAATGGTACTAACTATGCAGATGGTCCAGCGATGGTTACACAGTGCCCAATTGTCCCTGAAGAATCATTTGTCTACGACTTCAATGTCTTCGAACAAGCAGGTACATTTTGGTACCATTCTCATTATTGTAAGTTGCTACGTAAAACTGGGATGCTTATTTTCTGACCCAATGTCAGCCGTTCAATATTGTGACGGGCTCCGTGGAGCGTTCATTGTGTATGATCCTGAGGACCCAAACCAGGATCTATACGACGTCGATGATGGTCAGTCAGTCTTTTGAAACCGTCCTATTAAAATGTTCAATATTCACGGCATTTAACAGAGTCTACAATTATCACATTAGCTGATTGGTGAGTACACAATGCCTATAACGCAAGGTCAAGAGTCAATATCTATCTGTTTTCGCAGGTACCACCAACTTGCCCTCGAGCCCTTTCGCCAGCCAGCCACGACCCTGATAAACGGCCTCGGACGTACAAGCGCAAACGATGTCCTCGACTCTAATACCGAGCTGGCCATCATTAAAGTCACACAAGGTCGACGATACCGCTTCCGCATCATTGGCCTCTCCTGTAATTCACCATACAACTTCACCATCCATGATCATAACCTCACCATTATCGAAACTGACGGTGAATATACTATTCCACTCACCGTAGATTCATTCTGGGTATTTGCTGGTCAACGGTACTCCGTCATTCTACATGCTGACAAGCCCATCAACAATTACTGGATTCGTGCCAATCCACTTGCCAGCAGGCAACTACCAGGCTTTGAGGGGGGGCGCAACTCTGCGATATTGAGATATGACGGCGCCCCAGATGAGGAGCCCACAACGAACGCTATCTCCACGCTCCCGCTTAACGATGACGACCTCCACAACCGAAATCAGAACAAAGCTCCTGGTGAACCTCACCTTGACGGAGCGGATATCGTGATTCCTATACGCCAGAGGTTCAATTTCGGAAATAGGACGTTTGAAATCAATAATGTCTCATATGTTTCCCCTACTGTCCCGGTTCTCCTCCAAATCCTCAATGGTACTTACGACGTGGATCATCTGATGCCGAAGGGTAGCATCTATAAACTCAAGCCAAATTCATCTGTTGAGTTGCAGATTTATGGTCTTAGCATAGGCGGGCCTGTGAGTAAACATGCACTACTTTTCAATGACCTCGAGGCTGAATTTGAATCCAGCATCCCTTCCATCTGCACGGTGTACGTTGTCAGAAAGCACCATTGATTGGTACTGACCCACCCAGCTCGCTTCTAGCATGCCTTTTACGTTGTCAAAAACCCAGCCAGCCATGGATATAACTGGGAGAATCCTGTGGTCCGGGATACTGTCGCCACTGGGGTGACTGGCAATCTTACGGTTATTCGCTTCTTTACCAATAACTCTGGACCCTGGTTCCTCCACTGGCAAGTGTTTTTTTTTTTTTGCTACATCAAGTGCTTCATATCGATAATGTGTATCAGCCACATTGACTGGCATCTTAACGAGTGAGTCAACCTCGACAGGCATTCATCCTATCTTGACCTGTTGGTATCAGAGGGCTCGCAATCGTCTTCGCTGAAGATCCCGAAGGAACGGAAGCACACAACAGGCCCATTCCTCGTACGTTCTAGAACGAAGATTTTCTGATTATTAGACAGCTGACCCTCTTGTAGCACCGTTCCACGAACTGTGCCCGAAATATGACCAATCCAACCCTGACAAAGAATATCTTGGCTTTTGAATGGCTGATAAGATGCTCCCTACTAGTAGTATTAGTGGATGGATGGGCTATGAAGATATATAAGAAATATGTAGTAGCCACATCTTGAGAATATGTCGAAGTCCTGCCGCGTGTTTCTTGATCAGCAACCCACGAGCATGCCATGATCACCGAATTAAGTTACACGTATTCCTCCCCATCAGACGACGGTATATATATATGTGCGATTGACGCCTGACCTCGTTAATGTGCTGTGGGTTCCCTTTTGATCGTGTTTTTTTTTGATCCAGTTATTCAACGACAGATCCGAATGCAACCAACAAATTCGCCGTGCATCTGTACACATCTCAAAAGGATCGACTCGATCGTGAAAACCTTACATCTGGTACCTTAACATGCGGCCACCGCAGGATAAAAGCTCTCTCCATAACGATACTTTACATAACGCATCACCGCTTCATTATATACTACTACAGGGCAATATACAGTTAGCCTCCCCTTGGCTCCTTCCCAATCTCAGGGCAACAATCGGCATTGGATGCTCAAAAACCAGCCTCTTTACAGCTCTTCACCTGAGTAATCATCACTATTGCTTCTCATGTGTTCCCCACATGCCGCTACTACCAGCTGCCCGGATGATTGCCAAGACATGGTGGTGGTTTAACCTCTTGTGTTGACTGTCAGCCCTGCACTGCCAACCTGGTTAGCCGCAGGTATGTACGTATAAATACTCAAGAATCCTAGAAGCCTTTCGTTAGTGCGAGGTACAAACAATGCCGCAATCGGAGAAGGAGATGCACTGGCACAACGAGAAGACCTTGGTCGAGCTCCAAGAAACAACGACGACATATGACTTTGGCGGCGACTCGACGCTTCCTCCGCCTCCCAGGCTCACCGAAAAACAGGAAAAGAAGCTGTATAGGAAGATTGACGCACGCCTTATGCCTATCTTAGCTCTGCTATATCTGTTATCCTTCATTGATCGAGGCAAGTTCCTTTTCGGTGTTCTCTCCGTCCACAATATAATCTTCCTTGTCAAGGCAACATCGGCATGTGGTCTTTACTTGGAATCTCATATCCGAAGCTTATGTTTACGAACAAGGAAATGCGAAGTTGCAGGGTCTAGTAACACAACTCGGCTTGACTGGGAACCAATACAATATCGCCTTGGTGCGCTCTACCCTATATTCATGAATATGTCTTATCGAGGTTTTATCTAGACCATGTACTCAATTGTGAGTCTCTATGATTCAACTCTTTCCTGTATGAGGACCGATCTCTCTGTTCCAGCCATACTGTATATTCGAATGCCCCGCCAAGTACGTGCCTCACAATCATGAAATCTCGAGTACTCAATAGTATTCCAGCCTCGTGCTCAAAAAGTTCAAACCATCGAGGTATCTGCATTCGCCTTCTTTGTCTGATAATCCACTTTGATGATGTACGAAGATGGCTTCCAGGGATTACCGTGCGTTGCTGTCTTCCTATGATATGATGCTGAACTCATTTCGCGTAATAGATTCTATGGGGCGTTGTTGTGTAAGGACCGCCTGTGGTGACCTTGATTTGATATTCAATACACTGACCTGCAAATCTTTAAAGCACGCTCATGGGAATAGTCAGAACGTAAGTTTCACGAAAATTTCCACAACTCCAACACTCAACTTATACCCAGTTTTCCTCAACTTGTTGGTGTCCGGATTTGTCTCGGTGTTGCTGAAGCAGGTCTTTTCCCGGGAGTCATATATTAGTATGTAACAAAGGCTGCTCATTCTGGCAGATGCTAAGCATCCGATAGTCTTAGTATATGGTACCCGCGCTACAAGTTGCAGTATCGGATAGGGCTTTTCTTCGGAGCGGCATCCGTAGCAGGCGCATTATCTGGTCTTTTGGCATTCGGTATCAGCCATATGAATGGCGTAGGAGGCCTCCAGGGATGGTCTTGGATTTTTGTACGTCGCCAACTCAGCCCTGTCTGCACACTCGTATTAATCATTGAGCAGATTCTGGAGGGTATTTTAACCGTCCTTGCAGGTATACTCGCTCTGTTAGGCGAGTTGAAAGACTTCGAACTCTATGTTCGTATGGATGATGATTCTCTACTAGTGATGGTGGACTTCCCCGCCACTGCGGGCTTCTTAACACCTGAAGAGCGCTCTTACGTCATTTGGAAGAAAAGTATGCCGACATATCTGTCTTGATCGTTCATAGCTTGATCAATCGGCAGAATACGACAATTCTTCGGTCGGTGAGGAGGAGCACTTTGAGATGCGTCACTTCTGGGCGGCGGCCGGGGATTGGCAAGTGTGGTTGCACATTCTGATATTTATGTCTGTCATCGCTCCACGTAAGTCATTGCGAGATCCAGCCTTGCACTATAGACTCAAAAGCTTCTGAAGTTAATGGGATTACACTATTCCTGCCGTGAGTTCGATCTTGATAAGTAGGTTTTAGGTTTTGATCACTGACGGCGTCCCATGCTTAGGAGCATTATTAATTCGTTCGTGTTCGTGATTCAACTCAAATCTTCTTTGACTTCCTTCAAGTTTCGGATATTCAACACCAATCAGTCAACTCCTGACAGTGCCACCATTCGTCTTTGCTAGTATGTTACAACCTTCCTTCTCATTTATATAATTCCTCCTCAATCCTGTCGCAGCCATCGTTTTATATATCTTTGCGTACCTTTCCGACAAGATGAAAATGCGCTCGCCTTTTGTTCTAGCAGGGCTGGTGATGTGCGCCTTCGGATTTGCCATCAACATCTCCAACGTCCCCCATGGCGTCAAGTATTTCGGTACCTTCTTCGTTGTCGCGGGATCGTATTCTGCTTTTCCTGGAGTCGTAGCTTGGTATGTATCTCTTGGTATGAAGGCTTCAGAGGACGTTTCACCCTGACCTTCCTGGATAGGTTAGGAAATAACCTTGCTGGCCAGTACAAGCGCGGGATCGGTATGGCATTGCATATTGGTATCGGGAACTTTAGCGGTGCCTTTGCGAGTAACATCTACCGCTCTCGAGATGCGCCTCGTTACATTGTTGGACGTACGTCAAACAATTGTACTGTCTCCCCAGGCTTTGTGACTGAAGCATCTGTCCTAACTATGCAGATGGAATAGAGCTCATGTTCGTTGGAATAGGTTTTATCTGTGTCCCGATCGCTATCTTGTCCTACATCAGGATAAACAACAAGCGGGATGCCCTCGAGAAAGCTCGAGAAGGAAGTGGTGAGCCGAGCAAATTTACGGCTGCAGACCTTCGGAGGTTAGGTGACAGGGCCCCAGACTTCAGATATACTTTGTAGCTACGATAATGACTGTCAGATCCCTAATGTAATTCTTTTGTCTTCACGACAACCTCCCACTACTCATTAGAAATACACGCAATGTATGATGATGATAAATAAGTGAGAAACGCGCGTGACAACCCTTCTTTACCGTCCCATGAACCATTCATGATCAACACGCGCAACCGCCATCTTGGGCACTATGACCTTGTTGGTCAGATAGCCCGACAACCTGCACACCACCTGGCATACCGCCCCGTCCACCGCCCGTACTCTGCCCAGCTCTCTGCCCCTCCCAAAGTTCAGGCGTCTCGAGTATTTGCTCGACGACCTCTTGGAACGCCTCGTTGACGTTGACTGCGGTCTTCGCAGATGCTTCGATGAATAACGAGTTCATCCGTATCGCGAAGGCTTGTCCCTCCTCAGTAGATACTTGACGCGAGAATTCCTGAGATCAATGTATTAGGAGAGGAAACCTTAGCGCGAGGAGTGATGACGTACCTTGTCAACTTTGTTTCCGACAAGGATCTTGACGACCGAATTCGAGACGTATGTTTCAAGTTCGCTATACCATCGAGGGAGAGCATCGAATGATTCGCGATTTGCGACATCATACACTGAGATGAGTTGTTCCCGTAAACAGTGAGGAAAAAGTCGTCAGTGAAGAGATCGTACCGAGTATAATTCCTTGTGCACCACGATAATATGATGATGTGATAGTACGAAATCGTTCCTGGCCTGCAGTGTCCTGATAACCAGAAAGAATCTATCATGAGGCAAGATTGACAACTCGTGTAGCACAGCCGATACTCACCCATATACTGAGCTTAACTTTCTTTCCTTTCACGTCCATCTTGTGCACCTACAACGACGATGTAAGCTCCTTATTGACTCAAATACAAAGAAGAGGGAGTGATGCTCTAGCTCACCCGAAAGTCCACACCAATAGTCGCACTGCTCTCGTCTTCCGGTAGCCATTGTTCATCGGAGAATCGAAGCAGGAGACTGCTCTTGCCCACAGACGAGTTGCCTATGAGCAGCAGCTTGCAATTTATGGGTGACGATGGGGATTTGGCTTGAGACGTCGGGGCCATCTGGAAATGAAGGGAGAAGAGGATGGACCGGTGTGGTGAAGGACAAGCGCCATGTGGTTCCGGCGTCATTTGTTGATGCTTGCCCCTTATAGGTTCTCTCCCGTAACACCGCTGTCTAGAATCAGATCCGTGTTTCAACTTTATTGTGTAGATGATCAAGCTAGCTTCAAACTAAGTTTCGTCTGACATGAACTAATTTTCTCATGTACAACGGAACAAATTGAGAACAAGATGGTCGCAAGGCATGAATATTGCATCAATCCCAGTAGCTTCCGACGTCCGACAGCTTTTGTGGGTGTAAGTCATTGCTAAACTACTCGTATGCCTTGTCAGGGTTATGCGCCTCGTAGGCTGGGCACAACTTATCAAACGCAGCTGTAATGCATGTCGGGGTTATCGATGTTCAGCGCCAGAACGGAAAGAAACTAACGAGGTATAAGCTTATTATGAGCCTTCGTACCCTCCGGGTCCTCTGCAAAGACGATTGCCAAGCCCCTGCCCCGGGACATTAACACTCTGTAGCTAGATTTAGAAGACACCAAACTTACAGATCGATGTGCCAATCAATGTGACTAGACCCGCGGTTGTAAGATATTGGTTATACGACGCTGATGACGAGGACTTACCAATGGAGGAACCAGGGGCCTGAATTGTCAGTGAAAAATCGAATTACCGTCAGGTTGCTGTCGAGCCCTGTGTTGATGGTGTCCCGGTACACGGGATCGTCCCAGTTGAACGTCGTGCTATATGGTTCTTTGACGACGTAGAAGGCGTGCTGTACATAAACAAGGAGATCAGTTAGGCTCAAATGTTGCTTTGTGAGAACGTACGCCATGCAAATGGTATGGATGCTAACAAAAGGGATTGAGAGATCAAGAAATGAACTGAAAAGAGGTTCGATGTACTCACAGGTCCGCCTCGGCTAAGGCCATAAATTTGCAACTCGACCGACGAATTTGCCTTGAGTTTGTAGATGCTTCCTTTGGGCATCAAATGATCCACATCGTACGTGCCATTGAGGATCTGAAGAAGCACCGGGACAGTAGGTGGTCTGAAGGTGACATTGTTGACGTCGAAGAGCTGCGTATCCTCATGATACCGCTGCCGGATTGGGATGACGATATCCGCCCTACCGAGACCACGTTCGCCGGGAGGCTTTTTCTGGTTCCGATTGTGGAGATTGACTTCGTTGAGCGGGTGTTTGGAGATGGCATTGGTCGTAGGCTCCTTTGCTGGGGCGCCTGAGTATCTCAAGATCGCAGAGTTCCGCCCACCGTCGAATCCTGGCGTTTGTCGGGTGGATAGCGGGTCGGCACGGATCCAGTAGTTGTTGACGGGTTGATCGGCGTTCATGACGACCGAATATCGCTGGCCAGCGTACACCCAGAGAGAATCCACGACAAGCGGGGCGGTGTATTCGCCATCGGTCTCGATGATGGTGAAATTGTGATTGTGGATGGTGAAGTTGTAGGGCGAGTCGCAGGAGAGGCCGATAATGCGGAAACGGTAGCGTTTGCCTTCAGTGACACTGACAACAGCCAGCGGAGTGTTGGTATTGTTGACGTCCTTCGCGCTCGTGCGCCCGAGACCGTTGATGAGTGTTGTAACCGGCTGGGCGGGGTGCTGGACCGCAACTAGATGATACCTGTAGAGATACACATAAATCAACTTTGGCTGGAGACGAGTGGTGTAAAGATTTACCAGTCAGCCAGTGTGATAATAGTAGACTCTGTCAAGTGTGGTAAATAAACGATATATAGATGGTGTGAGCAAGACCGACCATCATCGACGTCGTACAGGTACTTGTACGGGTCTTGAGGATCGTACACGATGAATGCACCACGAAGCCCGTCACAATATTGGACGGCTAATGGATATGTAAGCTGAAAATCTCCGCGAACACAGGTAGGTGCGCACAGTAATGGGAATGGTACCAGAAGGTTCCCGCCTGGTCGAAGACATTGAAATCGTAGAGGAAGGACGCGTTTTGTACGATGGGGCATTGAGAGACCATCGCGCCTCCATCCGCCCAGTTTGTACCATTCTGGAATATCCCGTGCCAATGCTATGGATAGAATGAGCGTACAGGTAGGTGCGACGGAGGGAACAAGCTCACCACAGTAGTCGCACGATACATGCTGGGGTCAGTTAAATGGTTGGTCACATTAATTCTGAAGCGATCACCCTACAACATTTTTTGTGAGTTAAGTTCATAATACCAGTCCGCCCTACCTTTTTACCGACGATCACGGGCCCAGGGAAAGTGTCTCCGGCGAGAGTACTCCTGCAGTGCGTTCAGTATTAAAGCGCTGCGAAGGACTAAAGAGGACTTACGGGCGAAGAAAACCGTCGGGAGCGATTCCTTTGTTGTTGATGACCAAATCACCTACGGGTCCAATTGTGACGGCATTGGCAGCCCACAACAGGCTGACAGCAACGATGAGAAAATTTCTCAGCATCGTGAGTGGCGAGGAAAAAGTGGACAATCAGGCGACCTTTATACGCGTTCGAGGATATTAGTCGGAACTTTTCTGAGTCACTCGTTGGACGAGCATCGAGGAGTGCCTAGGAGCACAATTGGCTCGTTGAAGTAAGTAGAAGCATCGGGTACGACGTGAACCCCACTACTAAGGTTGATGGTGGCGATTCTGTTTCAGAAGATGGGCGTGCTTCGACTGACTGGTCGGACGTCAATTTGAGAAGTAGTTAACCGGTAGGCGGTCTGGCCGCAACTTGGATTGTAGAGACAAAGTTGAGATTGTATGGGCTTCCTGGTGTAGTACCGCGGAACGCTGCACAATGCACATACGCCATGCAAGCCGAACAAAGAGGGCGTAAAGCTTGAGATCGACACGAAACAGTAAGTAACTGGAATCAGTGAGTTTGTGTGAAGACTTCTAGAAATCTGTTGGAAGCGCGAGACTAGACCTAGCAAACACCGATGAAAGCCTTTCAAAGGCCGTGATAACTTACTAGCCAAGAGAAGTTAGGTGGATATAGATGTAGAATAAGCAAAAAAGGGAAGAAAGCCGAGGCTATCGGTCCCATCAAACTATCTGATAAGATAGCGGAAACTTGCAGCTGACCTCGAACTTTTTCTCTTGGACATGGCGGACAAGAACCAGATACACGAGAAGCTCGAAGTTGAAGACGAGGAGGCGCGATTACGACGTATACGTGCGTTTCATCGCATTATACTAATGTTTTTAGTTCATCCATATCCAGAGTCAACCCTCGAAAAACTCAATACTTCCTCGCCTCCCAGTTCATTCTCACTTCCAACCGAACGCTCAAGACCCCATGCAATACCACCAAGTGACCTCTTAAGACGTGCGCAGACGTTCCTGCCCGAATTCGCCGCTTCAAACGCAGCCATTGAGCAGCAAAGGCAGGTCGATCCGTCAAGCGTTGACATTGAGTGCATCGAAGAGGACGCGGAGCGCTATATTGAGATGGTACCATACTTCTCTCTTAATCTATAGACTCTTGAGTATTAATTGACTCGTTTTTAATGACTAGAATCTCGGCCTTGGCCTTTTTGAGCAGAGGAACAGGACTCCAGACAGCACATCCGACGACGACTCGATATCGAGTGACTCTTCTTCAGAATTTGATGATACTGATTCAGAACACGATGAACATGAGACCGGAAGGGAGGAATCCACAGACACGTTTCGGGGGTTGACTCAGTGGGGCACAAGTTACTCCAAGGTTTGATGATTATTGATCAGGATACTTTCCGCTAGCCATCATCTGCCCATTGATTACCTTAGGCCAACGCCAGCGAAATGACTCGTTAACTTTATTTATGCTGTTAGTCCCATCTTCAATTGTTTCCAAGCACGTCCTTTAATTCAGAAATCGGATTCGGACAGTAAAATGTACAATTGACACGCAAGTCGACAAAGAAAAAAGCGACAAAACTGATACATCGACGATGGCCAGGATCGAGCAAAGGGGTCGATCTCATGATGGATTTTATGATGGAAGAGAGTTGAATGTTCGTCTTTCCTCTTAACGTCATAGCATCTGTTTTCGAAAGGTCTGAAGAATGCCCAAATAGTCCATCATTACAGCTATGCAATATATTGGACTTTGTACAATGAAGCAAACGATTTCTCGACGAATTGTCTAACAAGTGCACGGCTTGTCTGACTTCAAGCAAGGGCACTGCTCCCCCTCGGCAGTGCAATGGCACTGAGCAAAGACGTCAGACAGACCCTCGCCATCACCTGAAGCAGAAAGTCGACTCACGTTCGCCGTATGCTTCTTGTTACCGCAGTTACTGCAGCTACAGGTGTTCTTTGGGCAAGCGCAACCGGTTCCCTGGGGACCGCAAGCTCTGCAGGAGTGGCGGGCGGTCATCAGCAACGACGAACGATATTAGAGTCGGAAATTGTACTCACCCGCAATTGCTTTGGCATGTGCAATCAGTGGCCATTGTGGCGTGATGTAGTGGGATGTGTGTAAAAAGTCTGACTTCTCCTATTGCCAGAGAAGGCGTTTATATAGAGCGCGAGGGTATGACGTATATGAGTCATATATGCGTGAATCATGCGCATGGAGTGTTTCAGTGGCGTTCCCTTCCAGATCGTGATGAGCCATTTTTTGGGTGCACAAGATCCGATATATCATTCAATTTCCCGCTTTACGCATTCTAACAGCTGTTGAAATGAGCGCCCGTAGATTGGAATGGAGTCAATTTCTGGATGCACAAGATCTGATATCATTATACTTCCCAAAGATTCAAACTCGCGTACTCACCATCATTCCCGTGGGTGAGGACCCACTTCGGTGGTGTTATTACTATAATTCATAATTTGAATAATTTGATGCCGCGTTGACTTTGATAGAGGTTCGGTGGACTCGGACGAAAAATAAATATTTTAGTGTGCTTATGCCTCTCGCCATCAGCTCTACTATCATATCTTCTATCCAGTCCACCTAGCACCTCCACTCATAACCAACTTTCGGTGCTCACCTCTCCTGGCAATGAACACTCTGGCCCCTTCCTACTGCAAGAAGAAGCGGTTTTCTCTCATGGTGTATAAATGACAAATGTAACTTTTACTCTACATCCTTCTTCATATAATCGGTGTTTGGAATCACGCATCGATGCACCACAATCTATGTCAGGGACAACCTTGATCGACTAAAGGAACGTAGTCCGACCATCGTGACGTCTCTTTCTCCATCGATCATCCCGCACCTCGAAGCAATTCTTCCATGTGACCAGAGGTGCGCTCCAAAATTGAAAAGGACAAACATCTACCATGGCAGGATGCTGTCAGTTCATGACACAAAATAATTGCATACTGAAGAGTTGGAATTACATGCTACCCCACTGACAGCACCATATCCGGTAAGTAAAGGCTTAGATGCCTCCTGTACGACATTACATTCGTCTGACCGGTCATGGACAATCTATTTATGATCTTCACAAACACTATGTTAACGTGCTGTTGGCGTGCTAACGGTGATTTTGTAAGAATATGACTCACCCTCGAGCGTTCCTTCTTGCACTTGGTATTATGTCTTTCAACAACTACAGAAGCATTGGTACAAACGAATGATTGATGATATAGAAGGAGTATCTTTTTTGCGTCCTTTATTACTGGAACAAGGTCTTGAATCACAATGTTGAATTTAGGAAATGCTCGAACCAACGGCATTGACTCGCTTCCCGTCCCACCACCGACATCGACAATGATAGAGTTCTCCAACAGATGATCCCAGTCGTACGCTAAAGGCTTACTCAGAGCGGAGAAATTATCTGGTACCATAATTACCTTTTGGCAGAATTGCATCCTCGGGTTTCCAAAATCTGAATGTCCTTCATCGTTACGTTGAAACCAGCGGACCCGGTACTCTTTCGTGAGTACGAAAACATGGAGTGTCTAAACTACGGAGTCAAACCATCATGATCCATATTGAAAAGTAGTAGCCAGTGTGGGAATAATATCACATCGCATGCAGGGCATTAAATGAAGAAGACGTTGCTGACCCCGTCTCCAGTTGGGCCAAAACACAGATGCCATGATGCGAGAGTGAAACTTGCATCCTGAATTAATTAAATTGGATTATGTTTGGGTGCTTGATAATATTCGCCGCCTTGCGAACACCCCAGCCATTGCTCTAAGACTCTGGAAAACATATTTCTCTATGGTATACATAAATAGGTAGGTGAAGAGAGCAGGTCAAGTCCATATACTACAAGCGTAAAACACACGAACCATAATACAAAGGATATAAGCTCCTAAGTCGCATCTAGTGCAGGCAACCCCCTTCTCCTTCTCGTGTCCTCGTTACCCTCTCCGAACCCAATATTATCGAGCCTCGTCCCGTTCTGGTCCATGCACCACTCAAAGCGTGCACAGGGTGGCCACAGCCCTGCTGGTTCATCGCCCGCATCTCTCAGCAGCAATGCTACGACGCCGTGCGGTGGGACTTCATATGCAGTAAAGTTGCGCACGGCTGTTCCGTTGTCGGTGTGAGTCCATAGATCCTGTGCAAGAGTATACAGGGTGAGGTCGGTACCAACGCTCAAGATGTAGAGAGGACATACTCGAACGTGATATTGGCGACCAGCACGGATCCACGGCGACTCTGTCAGGTTGAAGAACATGTCGGCAGGGTGGTCTAGTACGTTAAGCTGGATACTAATGTCAGAGAAGGTTTGTGACAGACAAGAGGGTAGTAGCCTAACTAGCATGATCACGGTGCCGTTTTGACTTTGCCCGCTCCAATATTGTGCAGGGTGAGTTATATTATGTGTCCAGGCAGGCTGTATCAGGAAGGTATGTTAGCACCGAATGTTGAAGCTGCAACTTACGTACGTTAATACCCCATCTGAATGGTATGATAGACGTTCCGACAACAGGATCTTGGTTTATAGCGATGATCTCCCTGTTCTTTAGGATCCCGAGAGTCTCTTTTGAGATGGTTGCAAGCTGCAGGGGGTACTTGTTCAGTACTTCGCATTTCAGGAGTCAACGCGCGCTCACATTCGTAGACTAGGGGGGAGGTGAGTCGTTGGTCAACAAAATAAACATGGACACATACGATAAGAAGAGGTGACTTCATCAGTGCCCATGCCGTAAAGTGTGATTTAGCTTCGTCGTAGGTTAGTTGACCGTTCCCACTGTGAGCGCATAAGTTAATCGATGAGCTCGGATGAGTCAGAGTGTGGGACGTACACTTCGAGCTGTCCATCGGGAAATCAAGAAGTCAGTCAGTTAATAAAGGGAAGGGAACAGGAAACATTCACGATGTCCATGTCGTTATGGCCATAAAAGTCGGAAGCCCATGCGATGAACGAATTCCTGGGTACGATCAGCGTTCAATCAGCTGGCCTATCGCAAGGGTCAAGGGTCAATGAACATACCGATTGATGATCTTGCTCAGTACCCACCATTCCGGTCCTTATTAAATGTGTGAGAAGATCGTAAGATATAACGTATCAGAAGTCTTACCAATATCTTCTGTCGTCTATGGGCAGATGGGTCAGCAATGGATATCCCGGCTAGACCGAGAGCACCTACCCTCCATGTTTGCCCAAGGTTCCGCGCCCACATCCACGGCTGTGCCTGCGATGCCGAGCTCATCAGAAGACAGATATAGAACGTGGTAGAAAAGAGCAAAATCTTACCCTACCCCACTCGCATATCGAGAACAGAATTGGAGGTTTCCCTGATGACTTTGATAAGTCATCGATCGCCTCTGCCATGCGCGAATATTCTAGAAAGATTCTTTGTCAGTCGACGTCGGCAGAGAAAGACCGAAAATGCCACCCACTCCCGACTAGTCCTTCTTTTATGATGCTATCGTAGGGAACTGAGATCATGGCCGTCGTTATCAAGAATAAGAATATTTAATACAAATCGAACGTACCACCACAATTATCATACCTGCGCCATCATCAGCAGACTCTACAAACCGAAGGAGAAGAATAACATACTTGAGAAGATCGAATCCCCAGTCTTGGAAGAGCTTGATATCTCTGTATTATACACAGACGGTCGGCGACGGAACAATCGATGAAGAATACCGAAGCCCCATACCTCTCCTCGTTCTGGAAGGATCCTGGGTACCGCTGGCATGTTACCCAACCGGAATCGCTATACTGCAGACGCGTCAAGCCAGTGCTTCAATGGTCTCGATGACATGTGAGAGAAACCTACGATTCCTGCCTTTCTTTATCGAAGTTTCAGTAACAAGGAAATGGTAGGAATCTGACACTCACAATCCGAGCTTGTGTAGTTGATCAGTCAGGTAACTCATCCCAGATGGGAATCGTTCTTTGTCTGTGGAGAGTTGAACATTACTGATGGCATGAAAAAAGGGAGATTTGACGCACTCGCGACGATATCACCAGATGGACTGCGCTCCTTCTCCGAATAACAGTCATCCAAGTTCATGTGGTCATAGCCGACATTCTACACATATTGTCGAGTGAGGTAGTGTTTTGAAACGGAAGGGATTGGGAGGTACGATGAGTCCCAGTGACTTCATGAGTCTAGCTGTTTCAAGGACCTTTTTTTCATCAATGTCGCACTACGAAGCAGTTCAGTAAGCATGAAGTGGAGAGTATGCGAATAACAGACGTAGTAGGCGTTCCATGCTGTACACTGATTAGCCAACGTCAATGCAGATAGCAGACATTGAACGTACTGTTATAACCCATGACTTGCACACACAAAATCGCAGTCAGTAAAGGCCTTGCTGTAAGATAGCGAATGAACGTACATGGCAGTTTTCCAACCGTATGTTGACTCTCTCGTAGACTCGTGCTAGTTTTGTACGGGTACATGAATGTTCCTGCGAGCGCCGCAACCAACACGGCTGCCAAAACCAACAATGTTTTGAAGGAGAGAACGAGAGTAAACTTGGAATTGTATAGTCTCTTCATCGGGGTATCATCTGTGAGTCAAAAAAATGAACTCGAACGAGGGCTTGGCTGTTGTTGACACGAACTGTTCAACCGACGAAAGTCTGAGTCCGACCCGTTCTCATTGTGTGGCAGAAGCGCTGTGCTTGTGAAGGTGCGTGAGATGAACTCGAAGAGAGAAAAGCAGTTGCCTACGTTCTTGAGATTCCATTGCAGGCAAGTAAGAGTTCAAACGTTCAAATTTCAAAGTTTCAAGCTCATTAACGTTGGTGATTTCGAGTCGGAAATGCCAGTGCGTCATCTGGGTGGCATATCACGTGTCAAGCTAACAAGCGCGCCGGCGCTCAGCTTTTCTCAAACGCTCATCGATTCAACGATGCCGCGTCGGTGTACTAGCGGCTCAATTAAACGAGTAGTGCCCGAGCAGGAATTGCTACGTACTAGTACATATGTATCAACATTTTTGATACCTGCTTACTTGTACTACTTAATGCTAGACGAATTTAATGTAGAATAATCCATGTCTGAACAGTTCAGGGAATCTGCGCTCCATCACTTCGTTGAAACTCGGAAGGGTCACGAGAGTTTCTAATTCCTTGCCGACCTGAAGCTTCAAAGCGATTTTCTTATCGACATGCTGAGAAAACAATGCTTCAAGATCAGGACATCTCCATTTATCAATTGTCTGACACTCGTTCCCAAGATTAAGCCAAGTCTCCAGCGTGACCTGCGTTTCATGGTGTGCAGTCGAAATAATGGGCCCACACCACTTACATTCATCAAGACGGCACTGGAGCGTCAAGGTTTTCAATTGACCGTTCTTGACAAGAGTTATTGGGCCTGAAAAAGCTCAATGATTGTACATCCCTCCTTGGAAGACAGAGAACGCACCATCTTCGTAATTATAATGTTGCAAAAACAAGGTGAGGTGTTCAAGGTTGGTACCAATCGCCATAATAAACTGTGCCATGGTAGACTCGAAGAATGGTGTACAGAGGGCGGTGAAAGACAGCGATGTAATGTTCTGGGGTCGGAAAAACTGGGATGAGGATAGGAGGGGGAGAGCAGTCCTCGTAACGGTCACAGAAAAAGAAGTTAATGAGGTGAGAGGATGGAACACGGGCGAAATCGTCGCTTTGGCTAACTCGTCATCATCTTTATTTACAATTACTCCGCTGACTCCAAGTGTTGTTAGATTGGGATATGGAGCAAGCATAGCCGTCAAGGAGGGAAATGTGACCCCAAAACACTCCAAAGATACCACGTGAGGCAACGCGGCCAGCTTTGCCTGTGCCCGTTCACTCAAGTTAGAAAACAAAAATTGTTTCAGAGATAGAGCGCGCGCATGAGCCATGAGAGGTAAAGAAGTTTCTAAAGCTTCACTGAGAGGACCATATGACTCCACCCCACCATAGCCAATACCCTCACAACAAGTACAACCAACGACATTAGGTCCAATGACAGTTATTTTTCGGATGGATGGGCCTAGCGTTGAGTGGGGAGACTGGAGGAGTTCGAGAAGTTTCTGGCTGGATTCGATATCACTTTCTTCGGTTCTCGAGCCTGGAACTGCGATTGTTGCATTGTGAAAGAGCCATTGACGAGTATGTATGAGCCAGCGAGAACAAACGAGACGACATGACAGTAGTGTTCTCTGATCGTTCGACAGGCTGTCAATGATGACCTCCTGAATCTCTTCCAGTAGCACTGCATCATTTGCATGATTGTTCGTCGAGCTGATAAGAACGTCAATCAGGAGAAAATCCATCAACGTTGTCCTTACAGTGTGTTCTGTTCCAGGGCATTGACAAGAGGGTCAACTATGTCCGCCATGTTGTGCTATCTGGCCGTGAGTGAAAAGTTGGAGTGTTGAAGGCGTTGAAGATAGAAACAAGAGCCAAAGCTAAAGCTAGAAATTTCTTGCTGAGTTGACTTGAGCGGAACCGAGCATGCTTCGATGTAAGTTCGGAAAACGACAGGAATTACATTATCATCAATCAAACGGGGTTCGGACCGTGCTCGCCAAACTCCGTTTGTTTTTTCCTTGAATAGAAACTGACAACATGGATATGGCCGATATACATAGGATTCTCAAACTTCATCGATGCTTCATCCACGGGCCACAGGACTAAGAGTCATATATCATAGAAAAAGTGCGTGGAGTTTGTGGTCAAACAGACCGTAAGGGAGATGTTTGAGAGCGACGACGCATAAACTTGACCATTAATTCAGCAGAAAGGAGAAGACTACAGGATGTTATTTGTTTATTTCAGGGCTTTATGATGGCCAGTTGGTTATTTTTCGGGGATAATGGACGACACATGCTTGGATAAGAATCAATCAATCCATTTCACCGCGGGTTTTCTTTCCTGAAGCACCGACACTGCCTGTATACCCCCAAGAGGACCCGTGTGGAGAAGGAACCCCGCTTCATAATCTCTTTCGGAACCAATGAAGTCTCGCTTGAGCGACAT
>JABAKA010024113.1:4257-43044 GCA_018857285.1 Termitomyces sp. Mi166#008 | reverse complement strand
GGTTGGGAACTTGTCTGAATTATATACAGAGCAGGATTGAAGCTAGAGGGCTGAAAGTAGGACCAAAAGGAAGGGCTGACAAAGAAGAATGAAGAAAAATTATAGCAAGGCAGAGAGGTGAAGGGTGGAGAGAGATAGGTCCCCTGACAGGCTGGTGCATTACATTGGCATGTTTCCACCTGACCTTGCACAGTTCACAGATGTTCTGAACCCCCTGACTACAGCAGAGGCAGACAAATGCTTCCCCACCTGGATGGACAAACACCAATGAGCATTTGAGAGTATCAAGTCCCTCATTATCAGCTGTAAATGTTTAACCACAATTGACCATGACAACCTGACCAAATCCATCTTTGTAATGACCAATGCAAGTGACCACCAGTCAGGTGCAGTTCTGTCATTTGAAAAGACCTGGGAATCTGCACAGCTGATAGCATTTGACTCTATGACATTCAAGAGTGCAGAGCTCAATTATTTTGTACATGAAAAAGAGTTACTAGCAATTATACACGCTCTATGGAAATGGCATGTGGACCTGGTTGGTTCAAGTTTTGTGATTTTTACTGATCACAAAATGCTTGAAAACTTTGATGTACAGCACGACCTTTCCTGCAGACAGGCCTGCTGGATGGAATTTTTAAGTCAGTTCAATTGTTGTATCATATACATTAAGAGAGAGGACAACACTGTTGTTTATGCCCTGTTCCATTTACCTGTCACCAAATTGGATACTAGCAATGCTGCAGTTATTGTGGTGTTGCAGCTATACATGTTCAGGGATGATCCCAAAAGCCCTGTGGTTTTCTTGCCTGACAACCTAGCCAGCTCCTCCTGCACTGCAGCTCATGGTCTTGTGGAGACCACCGTACATGACATGCTCCCAGTGGTGGCCACATTGTCCATGAGTAGCAATTTGGAGATGCTTAAGAACATTCTGGAAGGATACAAGGATGATTCTTGAATCCAATTCCTTGCTTGAGCGGGAGATGGCTAATGTCAAACAAGTTGATGGCCTGTGGTTTATTGGCGATCGTCTTTGTATTTCTCAAATTGGAACCATTTGCAAGACCTTGTTCTGGCTTGTGCACAATGCCTTGGGGCATTTTGGATTCAACAAGACATATGGTTCTCTGCAGGCTGCCTATTACTGGCCAAAGATGAGATGAGACCTGGAGCAAGGTTATGTACCATCATGCCAAGGATGCCAATGTAATAAATCCTCAATGTCAAAACCATCCAGCCCTCTTCACTCGCTGCCGGTGCCCAATGCTTGTTGTGATTCCATGGCAATCGATTTTGTTGGGCCCTTGCTGAAGGACATGGGGTTCAACTGTATCTTGACAATGACAGATTGTTTGGGCTCAGATATTCATATTGTACCCACACAGACAGACATTGGCACCAAGGACTTGGCTGTCTTGTTCTTTGACTATTAGTTTTGTGAAAATGGCCTGCTATTGAATATTGTCTGCACCAGAGACCGGCTGTTCATATCGAAGTTCTGGAAGGTATTGCATGCTCTGACTGGTGTCAATATCAAAATGTCAATGGTGTACCATCCTGAGACCGATGGCTCGAGCAAGCACTCAATTAAGATGGTCATTCAATGTCTGTGATTCTGGGTTGCCCAGGACCAGAGAAATTGGGTTCATGCACTGCTGTGAATTCATTTTGCAATGATGAATATGGTTAACTGGTTGACAGAGTTCTTCCCTTTTCAACTGAAGACAGAGCGTAATCCTTGCTTGATTCCACCTTTGATGTCACAGCCAGTTAGTTGTGTGAGTGAGGAGGTTACTCATTCATGTGAGGTCCTCAAGAGATTGTTGACTGATATTGAGGAGGCTAAGGACAACCTCCTGCATGCTAAAATTGCACAAGCATCAGCTGTAAATAGGTTCAGGAATCCTAATTTTAAACTGAAAGTTGAAGACCAGGTGAGACTGTCAACTGAGAATTGTCATCACAAATACAAATTCTGGACTGGATTCCGAGCTGCTAAGTTTATGCCTCAATTTGATGGACCATTCTGAATCACTGACATCAACCTAAAGGGCTCGACAGTCATGTTAGATATCCCAAATGCAGCACGGAACTCTTGCCAAACATTCCACTTCTCTGAGTTCATCCCCTTCCAGGAAAATGATGCTGAGCTGTTCTTCAGCCAACAGTTGACTGAATCAGGCCCACTTTCAATGGATGATAACAACAAATAGTGGCTGGTTGAAAAGATTGTGGATGCTCGACAATGCAGTCGAGGTTGGCAATACCTCATTCATTATGGGAGCTGGAGTCCAGAAGAGGACCAATGGCTGCTGGGCTCTGAACTGGCAAATAACAAGGCTCTTGACATGTGGTTGGCAAGCCAAGAGGCAAGTAACGAAACCTGATTTGGATGGTTAGTTTACATATTGCTTCTTCTTCTCACTTGGCCACTGGTAGCTTTTTCCACCTGGGTTTTTGATGCACCCATGTGAGCATTGTTTGCTTAATTACTGATGTATATTTCATTTTTGTTTCTGTCTTCTTTGTTTTTGGATAGAATTGTTGCTTTAAGGAGGGGGAGGGTGTAAGCATGGCTTACATAAGGAGATGCAGTCAGGTGGCAGACATGTAAGTACACATCCACCATTGTCTCTTGACCTATACTCTCATCACCGCTCATAGACTAGACTCTGCTTTGTTCTATATACACTGTTCCTGTTCTGCTTTGTTTGAGACTTGCTTAGTGTGGCCCATGGTATGTGGGCTTCCAACAGATTCTGAATCTGAATCCACATGAGTGGTATTCTGATTCATAGAAAAAGCTTCCTCAACTTCTTGCTGGAAAATTTTTGTTGCTTGTCAAGTTGAAAGATGACCAACACCACCACCTGTAAAGTGCACAAAGGTATCCCTATCAACAAACCTTTCAGTTGATATAAATCAGTTTTGACTTTTAGAGTATCATGAAAATAACTCACATATTGACATAGTAATGCTCATAATCTGAATTGGCTTCTTCAGAGCACCATGCTATTGATGGACCTAAAAGATCCTCTATGTGTTGTCCTGCAAATACTGGAATTAGATGTACTGCACAAAGCACATCTCCTGGGCTGATAAAACCAAAAGCATCATCTCCAGCCACAAAACCAATTTGATACATCCACTTGTGTCCAAAACCTGACTTGATCTCATCATCAACTCCATACCACCTTCCCCAAAGAAATTCCATCTTTTCAAAAGGCTGATTCTGTCCAATGAATTGGACTGAAGTATGAAAGATCTTCACAATGCAGAAATACCAGAAAGGGTGAGAGTCCTTGTCATCATCATCAGCTAGAACCATGACATCAGATTGTTGGCCTGGATTAATAGTATCTTGGTCATGTTGATTGTCATATGTGGTATAGTTGACTTGTAATGTTTTGTGTTCATAAATCATTTGATCTTTAATGATAAGATTACCATGTGCTTTATCCATGATTTCAGTATCTTGGGGGAGTAAGCATGTCAAAAAATGATCAACAAGCTTGGGCACAAAGTTCTGAGACTAGATAAGTTTCTATGAAGACTGGCTCAGTTAAAACACACCTTTATAGCTTGATCATTACTGTGATCCTTAGTCCACTTCAAAAGATTCATGGGTGTGTATTTTGTCCTTGAAATGTAATGATGTTCTGCAGGACTGGTGGGCAACAAGTCTTCCTCTTCAACAATGTTTTTAGTTGCCTATTGGATTGCCCAAGCCCTGGCTTCTCATTGCTCCTGCAAGGCAATTTGTTCTTCAAACTGATTTTTGTTTGTTCAAGCATAAAAAGCCTTAACATGCTTGTGTTCTTGCTCTCCCTAAGAAATTTTTAGACAGTGTGAATACAAGTAATGAATGAAACATACCATCTGTGTTGAATATGAGTCTGTAGTTCCAAAATGATGAATAGCATCAGGATAGTGTACAAGAGAGTGCATCTTTGGTGTATCAATACTAAAATCTCTTTTTTTCTCTGCTAGCTGAGTGCTTGGTACAGGAGGCTTTGCAAACTTTGTTGGCTTCTGAGCTGATCCTGCTTTCCTAGCTTTGATAGCAGCCTTTTGGTGATATGATGCTTCTGTCTCCTTTGGTGTTTCTCATGTCCTGAATTTTGGACAGACTTGCAAAGAGAAAACTCTGAACTGATAGGTAAAACTAGTTGTAAGCCTTTGGAAGATTTCAAGTGACCAATCAGTGTGCATCCACATTTTAGCTAATGCATGCCAAGCAGCTGCAATGAATAATAAATCCCAGACTTTGCTGTCAATACTTTGGCTGGTGTGATTAAATAGCCCATCAAAGCATGGACCAGCATTCTAATAGTAAAAAAAGAATATAAAATATAATATGACTGCAATGATAGTTAGAGTGGCACCTGTAGCAAATCCTCAAAATCTCTTGCAGTAAAACTTGTCATTTTAGAGACATTATCATGAAATTTGTGGATTGTTGAGTGGCCAAAGGGAGAAATTAAGCAATATCTTCAAATATGTTGATATTAGACTTAATAAGAGTCAATAAAACTCTTACCTGTGATCTAATTCTGCTACAGCATCTGGACCATAGGTATATAGCATGTGGATCAGATGTGAAAAAACCTGCTTCCAGACACCAATTTCAAACTCATGAAGAAGGTCTAAAACATAGAGGCCAAAGTATTTTTGATTGTTTGGAAGTAACAGTTGAGAAAATGCATTCTATAGAATTCATAAGATGAGTAACTACAGGTTCAACAGTGCTTACCTCAACTGGCACAAAGGATTCACCAACTATACAATCAATTGCTTTGCCAGTAGCAGCATATCCTTTTTGGAATATTTTCCTTCTTGCTTTTTTAATGCAGTTATTGTGGGCAGCACTATCAGTTGTACAATTTCATGACTAGATAGTGTCATGAAGCTTTGTTCCTAAGCGCAACACCTGTGAGGCTGAAATCCAGCACACAGCACAATAGATAATGTCCTTTTTGCTTGATGCCTGCTAGCATTACTCTAATTATATTAAGCTTAGTAATTTAGAACAGAATGACTTGAAGGCATGATAACTCACCTTCTTTGTAATCTGCAGAATAGCAAAAGAATCAAGGATACAACCTTTGCTGAATTCCATCCCCACATACTAAGACAATTCCATCTTATAAATATGCTTGAATTCATCAGTGATAAAATGTTTCCACACTGCTTGTATCAATTCCCGCTTTAGATGTGTCAAGATAGATGGAGATGCAATAGTTCCAAAAATCTCCTTGTAGTGATCCTGAACAATATCAGGAAGCTGAAAAATTGAATATAAAAAACTAACAATATAAAACTAATAAATAACAACTCACAGAAGGAAGATATGCTAAATGATTGGCTGAAAAGCTAGTAACCTTGCCTTGAATATATTTGGAGAGATCTCCAAACCACATGTACAGAGGCCAAAGTGATGCTGTTGAGCAAGATGTGTCAAGTCTGAGTACAACATAAGAGGAACAACCACAGTTTCAAGTCCATCTTCATTCAGTGGAAGCTCTTTCTCCATTTGAAGAAACTCATCAGATGTGTAAACTTCACCATAAACACGCTGCTCGGGTTCATTCTCTGATGGTTTCCAAGTTCATCCGTTATGATCGATCAAAGAAGGATTGACAGATTGACTTACAAGCCTCACGAGTATTTTTGCATCACTCTCACCTCTCCACTTGGTACCGGGGCAACAGGCAATGCTCATGAAGGTATCATTGATCTTATGGAACCTAGCGGAGATAGTCTATCTCTGCCAAACATTGTTGTCAAGTTCGCGTTCCGGCCCGACGAACGACAGCGCTTACGCCACGAATTCAAAGTCTATGAGCATAGCAAATCAATCAGGGTAACAGGTATTCCTCATCATTTCGGTTTGTTCAAGGATGTGGAGAGCGATACGTTGGCGCTGGTAATGACCAACGGAGGCACATGTCTTCTGGACAGAAAGCCGCGCCCTGATCCTGATGTATATGACCCCCCGTTCACGGTGTCGAAGTCCGAACGGTGCGTCAAATAAATGAGCTACGTTGTCTTTCTTATGAATCATCATTCTACAGGGCCGATTCTATCAAGATCCTCGAATCGATTCACGCTGCTGGATTTCGACATCGCGATATTCGTGGCGCCAATCTCGTCGTTAACGAAGATGGTAGTGTGAACATCATTGACTTTGACCGTGCCAGTTTGAAATCAAGAAAGAGGACGATGCAACTTGAGATGGAGCACTTGATTTCTGTTCTGGATGGCGACCATGCTGCCGTTGGGCTTGAGTTTGTGTCTCGGGGTAGCTTCAGGGAATCCGAGTCACCTTCAGCTGGTCCAGGAAGCAGCTGGGAGAAGAGGATGATTCAGATCGGCAGCATACTGTAGAACGAGACACGAACCATACGTGGGGTTCTGCAGTTGAAGAGTCAGGAGGAGATGGAGATTCTGAGGAAAGCGATTCCGGCGGATCTCAGGACACGGTCGCTTCATTTTCGTGGGGACGGCTCACCAGTATGTATACATGATAATCGACCTGAGTCGGAGATGTCTGACCTTACCCACATGTCCTATGAAAACGAGAGAAAATAGCAATGTCCAATCTTTTGTAGGATTCTGGACGAAATGACTCGACACCCAGGGGGTCGTCAATTCAATGGCTACATAACTATGCCAGCGTAATCATCGAGACTATTCCATTTCCGGTGACATCCGTAACGTAACTACCAGCTATATAGCCTTCTAGCCATGGTGATCATATGAACTTCGCTCTGGTTCAGACGCTTGTTGGATGTCCGTGATGCGAAGCGCCAGGGGTTCAATCAGCACCTCACAGCTAGAATTTTCACAGCCGCAAAACTAACACACTGCCGGCAGAAGTATTCTTGGTATTCTTGGTCATTTGCACAGGAAGCATAGGAGGCGAGTCCATGGACGATCTGTTTAACTCGATCCCACCTTTAAATGAATTCTGCAAACTGTATTTACTAGTAAGTATAGAGGCGTAGACTTCTCTTCTCCAATCTTTTCAAGTTCCATCCGACCTTCTTATTTGACCTGGAGCCTCAGTCAATCCAATGAGCAAGATATAGTGTATGCCATCGACGCCGTCTGCTTGACTGCTGAGAATGCTGAGATCAATATCGATTTATCCAGAGAGCCCGTCGCTGGAATCATGTATGGTACATAAGCCAGTAGGAAGGAAAGAAAGAAAATCAGTCAGACAGTAGTAGGTAAGTAAGCTTGATATGTCGACTAGTCTAGAGTGAAAGTGTCACGGATTTTGAGGAATGTCTCTGCACTAGGACCTTGTCTTCGCACCACGGTAGCAACTCGAAGCTGAGTCCTCATGGAGTGGTGACGAGCCTACCTGTGCTAATGCTCAGGATGCTTCTATTGTATGGTCTAGATTGACTTCAACTCGGGCAACTCCATCTCCCTCCAATATTTTGCCGAAGAAGATAGATGATATCATTATATATGCTGACCTTTGAGGTTCTCAACGCCTCTTATCAGGCTTACGTGTTGAGATAGGTGCATAGATATTGACGAGCTACGCCCCGCATTCGCGTTTTCCACTGAGATGTTCTACAATGAAGATAGCTCTAGTCTAGTGCAGAAAGAGTATCACCTTTGACCCGTCAAGCTCAAACGAGAAGATCATTAAATATACGGTGGCCCAAGGACTGCAAACAGAATGAGCCAAGATCACTCTACAACTTGTGGCGATGACGTACCCTGCCTGAAGATACCCAATGTGAACTCAACCACGAGTAGCAGCACACCACCACCAGGTGCAAGACGTAGAACCTTAGGAACGAAGCCCTTGTAGAGTGCAGCTACTCCCTCTTCACGGATGATAGTGGCGAGAGCGGGGTATGTCCAGTTGTATTTGGGTGCAACACCTGGTATTTTGGTGGCTCCTTGAATACGGGACTTGACGACGTCAAATCTGACAGAGGGATTTTGAATGAGGGACCGGACGGAAGAAAAGAGGATACTTACGGTGTGTTGAGGACTGTTCCAGCGAACCCACCGACAGCACCGGAGATGAAGTTGTTCATCAGTTGTGCTTGTGGAGTCTGATAATGAATATCTCAGTATCAGCAAGATTCTTTTCGACCATGAGCGAGGTCGTACTCACCTCAGGCTTCGGTAGCATGGACTTGACCTGGAAGATGCATCCGAAGTACCCTCCGTTCCAGTACACGTGTCTGTAGTTCGGATCCTGTGAGTCCCGAGAGGGCATACGGATCTTGAGTATGGGCGGATCCTCACCTCCAGAAAGTTGACTCCATGCCAGCATAGAGACCCAACATACCCTCCTTGGCGATGACCTGCTTCACGACATCCATGGGACCCTTGAACGTGCTCGTTTTGTCCTGCAATCTAGGGACCAATCATGATTAGCGATGACGTCAGATGATGCAGAGATGCTCGTACTTGATTTTGACGAGCTCGAAGGGTACAACTACGAAACTTTCCTACAGGCGTGGTTCCAAATTTGGTCAAAAGATTACAGAATAGGAAATGAAGGATAGACGAACTGTTGCTCCGGCGCTGCAGCCTGTCAGAACCGACAACTTCTGCGTCATCTTGGACTCTCCTGTCGCGCTCAAGTACGTCTTTCCCCAGAAATCATTGGCAGCGCTGTGGGGAATAATAACCTCTGCTGTACGATATCCGGAGATCTGAGACATACAATTTGACAGCACGCTTAGGCGCCTCAAGAAGCAGTGGTGGGACAAGACCTCTGTATAGCCGACCAACACTGTATTATTGCATGTGAGATTATCGATTATCAGCCGATGAATTGGACAGCAATAAGTTTAAACCACGCACCCTTCTTCCTTGATAATTGCTCTCAGCGTTCCTACCAGACCATGTTGGGTCTTTCCAGTCTCCAATTGCATACGCGTCTTGACCTAGGAATTCCAAGCTACAATGTCATCGAAAATGAGGTGATCCGGGGAGTAAATACATACAACATCTAGATATGCGAAGCCGGAACGTTAGATTCTGCATGAATTGCCAAAATAAAGTCAGAGCGCACCGAGAGGGTAAAATGTGAGGATCTCCGAAACACCAGCAATGGCTCCGGCTGCAAAATTGGCAGCGAATGGGAGGGCTGTAGGGCACACGAGCGCATTTAGGCCGTGAAAGGAACATAGCAGAAAAACACCAGACGCTTTATTTGTTTCTTCTGCTCAGTGGCCATTTCAGTGAGAATCAGGACTCGGCCGTGTCTTGGTTTAAAGCAGAGATGTCAGAGGAATTTTCCTCTTCAAGGCTATCCGGCGCCGCAGCGGATTTATCGGACGAATCCTTTCCTGGTCACGATTCCGCCATGTCGCGTGACAGGCGTGACTCACTATTGGTTAAGCCCTCGTCCCGTGGGCCTCGATGCGCCATGGTGTATATTCATTCATGGCAAGAGTACCAGGACGCAGCTGAGGCTCTCTACCTCAAGTCGCCTACAAAGGTGCGTGGTTTACACCGAGCTCAGAATTCGTAAGGTTGATCGATACTACAGGCTCGATACAGTATAAAATGGAGATCGTCCGAGGGCAAACTGGTGTTGAAGATCACGGACAATACCACAGTGTGTCTACCGTTAATTATATCTATAGTTTCTTTTACTGATAACTCGTGAAATTAGTGCATTAAATTCAAGACATATTCATCCATTTTCCTGAATCGATTTGAAGCCTTGAATCTATCCCTGATGCAAAAAATGCAGAACAAACGACCCGAAACCTCGCAGGCAGTTGCACCACTTGCTCTACCGACGGCAGAGGAGGCTCGTGCTAGTCCCATCCCAGGCGCTTCATCTACCATCACACCATCGGCATCCGTAGCTGGGGGAGGGGTGTCGAAAAAGAAGAAGCCCAAGAAAAAGAAGTGAGGTACGAATATGGGCGCGTCGGGCACGTGTCGGATTGGATCTGTAGAGACTCAGAATGATTCTGCGGTGATCTGTGAAGTACTAGTCTGTCTTTTCTTTTGTTATAGATACAGCTCATTCCATTGCACTTAGGTCGCTATCTACGCGACATCCAATGTGTTTTCCTGTTCTTCAGAGGATATAGTTCATGAACGTTGGTTCCGTCTCATTTCCGTGTCAAGTGATGGAGCTATGTTGTTCCCGTCACTTGTTCCGTTCGTTACTGACTTTCTTGTCACAATTGAACATGTATGGTCTATTTGTGTGTACGTGTTCATATAACCTATCATTGAAACCATTTTTATTGTTTTGACTGTGCAGTGAGTCAATCTATGGATCATGATCCCAACACTACCAGAGATTTAGATATTACCATTGTGCCCTGTTAGGAACATAACGAGCGCGCATACATCATGCTATCGACCGAGCGCCAATAACGCCCATCGAACGAATTACCCTGAGCCGCAGTTGAACACTGGACTCAAGTCTGGCCGTCAATAGTGCTGATTGACGTTGAAATTGAAGCCTCAGGCACCCGAATCACAGTCCATGACTTACCCTTTCTCCATCGTTCATAGGCGGTCACGTTCTGGTTCCCCGAAGGTACTTGTCCGCGCCTCTCTCGCGAAGGATTCCTTTTTCAGTTTACGGCAACATATTCTCTTGGATATGTGAGCCACAACGTTTAACGTGGGAGAGCAGAAGGCTTTGTATGGTCACAAGTTTATGCTCCCAACCGAAAAATGCGGTGTAGGGTGTAGAGTGAATGTGGAGTTAAGTGGCCTGATTAACATATCTTTTTCCGCGATGGCCGGTTTTGTGTGCCTTCTTCGGGCTGTGCCAGTTCTATCGTACTGGTTAGGGTGGGGAGCACGAAAATCGCACCCAACTCGGGATTAGTGAGGTTAGGTTGCTGTGCTGACACTTGTTACAGTTTTCTACTCCTTACTGAGATTTCAACTCTTTCTCCAGGTACACCTTGTACATATGGCGATGAAAAAAAATTAGAAATCCATGTTTAGGACCAAGAACCTGGACAAATCTATGGTCCCAATGAACTTGGCTCATTTGACATCCAAAAGGTACCATCTCGTCGGTGTACGCCCTTATCAGGCTACACGACATGTCTATGTGAGTCGTTCGTCATGTTTATCATTCCAATCTTTGATCATAAATTTTATGAGAGATAGGCTTATTCTGTCTCAGTGGTTCACAGGTCTGACATGGTGTGGAACCCGACATCGAGCCAATCAAGTGTTGTTGGCGCTTGTGCCTAATTACACCTTCTATCTCTGGGAGCACGCAGACGGAACCCGCCTTATTCTTCACTCGGTTGATGCGGTCCTTGTCGTCGGACCATCCAAGATCGACCTTAGACTCTGTTCACATGTTGAAATGTCATCCTCTATCGGGGCTTTCGGATGCAATGAGCAACGGTGAGTTCGCGTATAAGACTCGTCCTCCGGATCCTAATCAGCATCATATAAGGGACTTGATGTAGCTCATCGAAAAGCCCTATGTAAGACAACCCTTCAATCCTGTCCCAGCATGGGATTGGGATACCCTAGCGTAGTTCCTTCTCTGATTCTGATTCATCGACATCATTTCCATCTTTGATCTTTGATAACACCCAAGTATTTGGCAGTGGAGTCGTGAACTTTCTCTGATAAGTACAAATCTCATTGGCCACTGTTGACCCTTCTACTAGTAGCTCACACGTTCCGGCCCAGACATGGCAAGTTGAATACATGCCCCTCCTAATCAGTCTCATCACGCATCCCACACTAATACAATAACACCCTATGCTGTGATAAAATTTTTGAATTCTATCTGCCATTGTCGACAGCAGTCGATGTCCCTAGGGCCAGAAGCGATCATCGCTGGGTCCTCTGCTCCTCGTTCCTGATTGTCCTGATTGTCGTTTGTCCCTTCTTTTCTTCTTCGCTACTTTCCCCTTCTTCGCTCTCGTGAGACAGTTTTTCGGTTTCAGTGAAGTGATGCCACTTATGAGGGCTTCGCTGGGATTCTTCCTCTTGGTTGCTGCTATATCCTTCCGAACTGCTGTGGCCCCAACAACACAAACTGTTCGTCCAATTCTTCACTCCCCCCGCCGTTACTCATTAAACCTGTTGGTGTAGATTCACGTTGGGAAGGAAGGCAGCTTTTACGATCCTGCGCTTGTTTTTGCCGAGGTCAACGATGTAGTGATTTTCGAGTTTGATGGACTGTAAGTTGGGCATCTATCACAGCTATCTTTGAACGCTCATCATTCTATATGCTCTTAGTGCACATAGCGTTATTCAAGGCATCTTTGAAAATCCGTGCTTTCCACTCCCGGGTGGCTTCAGCAGTGGGGTGGTGCTAGGACCGAACACGACATTCCCGTTGCCGAGGACTTGGAGTTTGACAATTTCCAACACCTCCGGTGATTAGTCTGAACCATTGTATGTGTATGAAGCGCATCACTGACTGAGCTCAAGCCATCTGGTTCTATTGTGGTTTGACCACCCCTGTAAGCCATTGTGAATCTGGAATGGTGGGGTGAGTATTGTATAACATGATCCATCGAAGATTGACACAATACTTATTGCTTCCGCTGGGGATTAGAGCGATAAATCCACCGTCGGTCGATGCTTATAATCAGTATCGGGCTGCAGCCAAAGCTGTGACGGCCGCCGTAGTGAGTGTTTTGTTGCTCTAGTTCTTTCCTCCTTTGTTGATACCATATTTGACTCGCCTAGCCTTCCACGATTACGCTCGCCCTGACTGGCCAGTTTGCGTCCGCCACGGCACCACCCCAGTTACCTGCAACATCCGCATCTACTTTGATCTCTTCTACGAGCCCGGTGACATCAATATCGACATCAACCTCAACCTCTTCATCGATTACCCCACCTCCAACAAGCATTCCAACCCCGAACCCTACTGAGGAACCGACCAAAAGTAAAAGGGGTGCTATCATCGGTGGCTCAGTTGCTGGTGGAGTAGTATTAATCGCCATCGTAACATACATAATCTGGATGCTCCTTCGTTGCAGAAGGAAACCCCCCGAGCGAGGATCGAAAGACTTCTTCCGCTATCGAGGACAAACACCAACACCTCCATTCCCTATTGAGCCAACGGGCAACTTCAAACTCTCCCCTTTCGTCAGCTCCCCCAATGACAACGCCCATCGAGCACTCTTGACTTCCATGACTCAATCGTCCCCCGCATCTATTCCCTCCTCATTCACACCCTCTCCTCCCGTCTCCGCACACCCATACAGCACCGCTACCCCCACGATCTCAGGCGTCAACTCTTCTCCAACCATGCGAACAAGAGTTTCCCCGTCGTCATCCCAGTCTCGGCCGTCCCCTCCCCCTCGGCCTCCTCTACCACCCGTACCCACCACCCCACCGCTGGCAGAGCAGAAGCATCCGCCTCCGGTAAAGACGAGTTCTGCGGAGGATGGTTCACATATTCGTGCGCTCGCGAGGGAGGTCGCTGTGATGCTTTCGCAGGAACAGTTGAATGGGGGTGGGAATACAAATCCCAGGCATTCGGTTGATCGTGGGGAGAGCCCGGCACCACCTGGATATCGGGCGGCGACTGCGGTGTGAGGTAAGTATTGGGATCTTGATTTTTGCCTTTTGGTCAAAGTTCGAATGGTCTTATACTTGAATATGCCTGCTATCTTGTATTGTACTATATTATATGTTGTCATGATGCTTGTTAGGATTTTCCGTGTGCTTTAGTCGTTTAGAAGAGTCTAGATTTAAAAAGAATAATTCCATATTCCATCATATCCCGGGTCGTTTAAATGAGAATAAAATCGGAAAAACATACAATAGTTCATAAGCTTTAATTAAGGTTTCCTGGATCCTGCCATACATATATGATAGTATCCCCCCGTCAAGTAGGTACAGATCCGACATGTAAGTCACCTGGGTTGGTCGGGGGAGGGCTGGTAGCAGCCTGATTGAGAGCATCTGTTGAAGTAGATGTCACAGTGGTTACGGTGTTTTGTGGAGTTCTGCTGGGTTCCACTGATGGTGACGATCCTCCACTCTCATTGACATTCGTCGACGTCGGTGAAGGTCCACCGGAGAGCCCCAATGTGGTTGTAGTATTTGTAGAATTCCCACTTCCACCGCCGTCACCATCAGAGTTACTAATCGTATCGTCGTTGTTGTGGTGATGAGTACTGCCACCCACTGCACCACCGATGATGACTGCAATAATGACTATGATCAGGACGACGATGGTGATTTTTCCTTTTCTTGTGCGGAAGAATGGGGCTGGCTTGGAGTTGGCAACATTGTACTCCTTGCGAGCGAGCCCGCGCTCAGCATCATCAACCTGTATTGATGAGAGGAGTGGAGGGGTGGCATTGTCCTGAGGGGGGTTCAGAAGATCTGTAGAATATCCTTCCTAGATGTGCAACAAAAGGACTACTCAGAATTTCGCCCAAGATAATCGAATCATGTTAAGCGACGGCACCTGAAGTTGAGCTTTGGTTGTTGCTGGAGCGGCGGCGAGAAGGGTCTCGTCGTAATGACCTGATGCTGAAGGCATGATAAGAGCAGCCTGTATTCCTCGCTGAGGTGAAAAAGAACGGCGAGCTCGTTGGCAGTTAGAAAGGGCGTGCGAGTTCGTTGGTCAGCTGTGAACAGCCTCGAGGGCGGCATCTCGTCTGCCAGGCACCAGTCAAAGAACCATCAGTCGTCCATGACATGTGACATGCCCGCAGACTGCCGCGCTCCTCTTGCGCTCTCTGCGCTCTCACAACTCTTTGCGCTTTTCAAGATCTCGTGGCAACTTTGCGCCATGATTATGCATTTGACGAAAACAAGCCTCTCTTCAAAGAATTTAGAGATGTAATTGCTAATCATCAATGTCACGGCGACGTCCTTCCGCACATGACGGAATGATATAGTCAAGAGGTCAGTCACGATGGGAAGACAGTACCAATTATATGACTTTGACAGTACTCAAGGAGTACGTTGTCAGTACGTCAAATTTGTGTGGGTTGATCTTGTTCAATGTGGGAATTTATTCGATAGCATACAGTCTCTCGTGCTATGTAGTTGATCTAGAACCAGGGCTAGCTATCCTCTTCTCGACCGTCTTCGTTTCACTTCGTAATTTGTCGCCCTTTCAACCACTCAATCACCTCGTATGCATTCCTGTTAGTTGGAAAGACAGGATACCACTTCTCGATGATCTTCCCATCCTGCACGGCCAGCGTAATTCGCTTAACAAGTGGTTTTCCCTCCCACTCAAAAATAGGCAAATTTAGTCCCTTCACCCACTTCAGCTCTGCATCCGATAGAATTTCAAATGGGAGGTGTAATCTCTCCTTAGCTTCTGTTTGATATACTGTATCCTGAGTCGAGAGCCCGAAAATGTGTTGGACCCCAAATCCGCGAAGTTCGGCCGATGTGTCACGGAATGCACACGCCTGTGGCGTGCACCCTCGAGCTCCTGGAATAAGGTCCCATTCTTTTGGGACGGGCACTCCCGGTTCACCAGTGCGTGGGTAGCAAAAGATAATTGTCAGCCCACTGAGGGAGGAGACATCAACTGGTGCTCCTGCTGCAGTTGAAGGTAGAGTAATCGATGGAAGTAGGGTGCCCACGAGATGGTCGCAGGCACCATCGTCGGCAGGAACGGGAAGATCGGGTGGAAGATCAAGATGTTGAATGGATGAGTCTATGACAAGATTTCCATCAGGTTTGGTTTGTCTATGTATGCATACTCTACTGACCGCTCATTCCTATAGAGGTGGTGATGGGAAGTAGTACAAGTCGGCAAACTTCCCTAACAATACGTGACTCTGATTCTCGACGTGACTCATGATCATCCCACCGTCATCAATCGTGACCCGTTTCTTATCAGCACCTACAAGAGAGCGCCACAGTATATTCTCTAGAAGGCCCGCAAAAAATATGAGGGTCTCTGCAAACATGTGATCAGCATTTGATCCATGACTGAGTTCCTCAGAGGACGATGTGTAAGTTCTGATATTATTATCAACGCTGCTTAGTCGTCTTGACAAAATTTTATAGGACCCTTTGCTAGCCGCATAGCCGGGTATCCCGATACGGAGAGTATAACCCTAATTCGACTGGAGAGAAAACCCCAGATAGATATATACCATCATAATAGCCGACGACGAACCAGCCCAGATTCCTGCGAGGCAATATAATTTGTAATGACTCAGATAACCCGCCAGACGCCGCGGATGCAAAGTGCTGTACGAGTCATCTTTCTTCCAAATTCATCATCCCTTCCAGCGTCTCTGGGTGTTCTCCTAAAAATGGTCTGTGGGGATGGCTTGAAGATCGGGCATCAATTTGTGCCGACGACTGCAGGAACAGCCAAGCTACATGCGCTTTGGACGCGTGCTTATGGATCGTCCATTACCCACTACCTATCGTGCATCGCTCGTGTACAAGTACCGCCTGTCGCCGCGTGCGCGGGAGCTGTGATTACAACTTCCCGAGAATTTAAGAATATGGAGCGTGAATGTGCTGTGTGCCAATACCTAATTTTCGTGGGTTCTGAACTTCTTTTCGGTTATAGGCTGACACGCATATCGCGTGAGGCCTTGAGGCGCTGCGACGCGTTCATGAAGAAGGTCGGTAATACGGCAGAACGGAAACCGACTTCCTTCGTGCCGGATCGCCGTGAGCGGCCCGGTTTCTGATACGCCAAACCTTTGAAAGTACTGCATATATGACGAGAGTTTATGCATTCGTCAGTTCATGTACCGGTTGACACCCAATACCCTTCATGGATAGATGCTAATCATTTTTAAAACAGATCTATCAACGAGGGACCGGCGGTTAAAGTTGTACCGACTTGACGTGCGCGCACCATGGAGGATACATATTATTATCATTGTCTCTATAAGTGGGTTAGTCCTAGTCTCCTGATATTTAAAATAGTGACTCCAATTTACATCACATCTCTACTTCTATGCCACGTCATCTACCGACCTTCCAAGCACCATATTAAATTCTCACCATTTCTTTCGACTTTACAAGTCTTGCACGGACGCCTTTTCCCCCAGACATTCGACATAATATGAACATTTTTGGAGAATGGAAATGCTTCCTCTACATACTTTGCCATTTTCTGTCTAGCAGTAAATTACTCGCCTGCCACCGTAGGATTTCTAGCGCTAACGTTAACGCCACTAATTCGGATTCCCGGGATGCCAGTTATCCACAACTCGAAAGTATTATGCAATGTGTATTTAAAAATGCACATTATGGACACCCTCTACCCGGCGGCTCGTCTCCCGAACACAAGCCGAGCTACGACCTCAATCCGGTGTCGCTCAGCCTCAATCTACCTACATCGACATACGCGGGAAGAGCGAACAAACGCCACTAATGATCATCGCGACTTGGCCGGAAATAGCACTGCCTATCTACCCTCGAGACAGAAGCAGAGCAAAGAAGAAAGTTTAAACTCCGTCACCCGTGACTTCCTCCGCGACGAGGTGAGCCCCTGGTACCCCCTGCTGCCCGAGACAACGTCAGGTCGTACGGGGTTGATGGTATCGAGCAGCTTTTTAGGCATCTCTACGATCATGTCTCGCACGTCCTGATGGATCATTTAGTCCGGGACGAGGTGAGGGAGAACGGCCGGGTGATGTCCGTGCGACCACATGGTCGTGTTGACCCTGGGTACTTATGTGTACAAATGACGACAACGGCCTCACATCATTCTTGACGATCATCGCGGAAGCTTTTTTTACAATGTCTTTGTTGTCTTTTGGGATATTGGAGGCATTGAGGCCCGCGAGTTGAGGCGTGGTACGTACTGAGAGAGCCGGGTACGAAGAGCCGTGGTACGTGAAGAAGTTTCCGTAGCATTCTGAGTAGATGGGTATCTGCGAAGAACAAGATGCCCTGACTCGGAAGACAGAATGTTGTTTGTAGGCAGGCTCACAGCTGTAAATGGAGCTCAAGGCACAGTGTACAATAGACCCAGATATCGCGCTCGTGGGGGCTGTACAGTGGAGTGGATCCACGTTCCCCCTTGACATACCCACCGCCAAAAAAGGTGACCATAAATTATGATCACTCAGAATGATTGATGATGCTCGGAAGTCCGGAATTACATATTGCCAATACATTGTACAGGCGTTCAAGATCATGCCGTGTCGTTGCCGTACTATTATAAGAAAGATGGGTAAAGAGTGAGGAGTGATAGGTATTTAGTGAGCGGGATCATAGTGATGTTATGTGCATGTGCAAAAGATCAATTATGATCAAGCTCGTAGTGAGGTGGGATCTGCACATGCACGGGAATTGTCACCCGTAAGTCCCAGCGACGGCGTATTCGGTGAGGAAATGCGCCGGAGCTTGGTGTTGTAAGAGTTGTACCTGCGATGTCCGAGTCGGGCTCCATAGCCCAAATAGAAGACGACGACTGATATTGCTTGTGAGGAAACGACGAAGGAGATATCATGTAAGGCTAATAATGCTATAGTGGCAAAAGGATCGACGGAGGTCGTCGTGCGGGTATATTCATGATGTGTTCGTTGTCGTGGTCGGGGTATGGGCACCGTCTCCGTCGATTGACGGACGGAATCGTGATCGGTTGCACGACAGAAGGAGAACAAGGGTAGTCACTCTCAAGTCAATCAGACTCCTTAGTCTCAAGCGTCAATACTACGACGACAGTACCTTAAGTATGTATGTAGTTTGACGGGCTGTTGACATGGACATGGGAATCATCAATTCATACCTAAGTCGAAAGTTTTGGACATATCGGCCACGTTGTTGACAGAGAAGAATCATTGTGTTGCGATCATTATGATTCGGGTTGTGAGTAAGTTCTTAGGCTCCTTCGATCCTCGAGTTTTTTTTTTCTCGGTCGTCACTGGGGAGATGGGATGGCTTTGGGATCTGGGGGGTATGCCGTGGATCCGTGGATCTACTTCCTATGTCCTGAGCCAAAGGGGACAGAGTAAAGACGTAATATCTCCTTGCGTTATTGCAACTGTGACTGGCCGCCGGAGACGAAAAAATCTAGCGTCAATGAAGGTAATGGGTTCTGGTGGGCGCTTCCGGTAATCAGAAAAAGGGAGAGTCGAACTTCAATGAAGAGTTATTACGTACCTTGGAACATCCATCTCTAATGGTTATTACTGAGCCAGTACGGATAAAAAATAGACCCACTTGAGTCACTTGTAGTTCTTGTTTGATGATCGGATTGTTGCCAATGTAAGAGAGTTGCATTAAGTCATTGCCAATCCCAGCGTTTGGGCTTCGTGGCTGTGGGCTGAAGCATGCGGAGCTCGAGCACCGCGGTTGACTTGCCGCGCGTTTTGCGCCAAGTCTCCATCTCACAGGCAAAGATGCTCAATTCCGCGAGGTCCTGCATACTGGCAACAAACGGTTGATAGAGGTTACGGCTCAGTTGTACTTTGTGGCGGTACCGCCACTCACGTCGGAGGGAGTTGCCGTTGTACACGCGGAGCACGATGACGATCAAGGTTCTTTTGTTGGCAAGAAAAGACCTCGAGGCACTCGAGAAGCTAGTAAATTAATAAATGGACTGGATTAATAAGAAGGACGGAGGACGGAGCCGATTGTGACGGCACACGCTCATGTCGGGCTTGGTACTCTGCCGTGTGACCAGGCGGTAGAAGAACCTCGAGAAGCTCGCTGAACACATGCAGCGATGAGCAGGCATGTTCTTACGCAGCCGCGCAGGCGTTCTAACGGGGGTGGTCAAATGGAGAGAGGGAGAAGCCGATGATGCGAGGAACCGGGTGATGCGGAGTTGGTTTGGATTTGTGGCTTGTTTGGCTTGCGGTGCTGAGATCAGGTTTGTGGGATAAGATTTCGTCTAATCAAACCTGTGCTTAGCAGCTTTTTGATTCTTCCGTTGATGCTTTCCTTCATTTATTAGCGCAGATATAATCTGTTGGCAAATCTCCTGGTCCCTACCAGAATCCGCTCCTCCCCGACCCTGTTCCCGTACCTACATACGCCTGCGGCGCTAATATATACAACTGACGTTATCATCGACGATATCATTGACGGTATGCTGCTATCCTTTGTTTTTTTGGCCCCTCCAACTGATCTCGTTGACAGACTTTTATAAACGGCCATTTGCTCTCTTCTCGGTATACCATGGACTCCCATCCGCAAGTATACCATCCACCCACATCGTATGGGAGCTACATTAACTCCAACCCGTCCTCCACCCACTCGTCGCCCCAATCGTATGCCCAGGAGCTGAATCTCTCGTATAACCAATACCCTCATTCGAACATTTATCCAAATACCCGACGACCTCTGCAGACGAAAAGTGCTTCCTGTGGACCTCTACATGTATCAACTAACACTTCTCATGAGCATGATCGGGACGAGCGCACCGCTCGTCCTGGAAATGCACACCGTCATGCACAATTTCATGCAGAGACGATGCCCTTTCCCTCCCAATCCCACTCTGCACTCCAGCTTACCCACATGCCCATGGATGAGGACCGGCTGAGTCAGAATCCAAACCCAGCGCAGAACCGTCACAACTTCAACTACATCGGCTCTACTCCGGGTCTTTCTACTGGTCTCTCACGGCCACTCAAGTCTCTCGAGCAGGAGCGACTGGCGCAGCTCGACCGGCTTAAATTCTTCTTGGCAACCGCGCCGTCCAGATGGGATACACCCGGCGATAGTGACCAGCCGAACAATGCGACGTCGCTCAACGGTCAGTCACTGCCGAACTCGTACCCGTCTCTCCCTCCCACCAACGGTCTAGGCATGCACCAGGGTGGTCCGGATGGACAGGGTCCACCACATCCTCCGCTTAATCGGTTCCTCCTCCCATCCGGCGAGTACGTCTCCTGCGTGCTATGGAACGGGCTATACCATATCACCGGCACGGACATTGTGAGAGCGCTTGTCTTCCGTTTCGAGGTAAGCTGCTCTTTGTTCCAATTATAGTAACCTGGCGCTCCTTGTTGCCAACCTGCAAATTTCATGGGAGGGAACATGATCGGCTGACGGGTTTCCCTAAAATAGGCATTTGGGCGTCCAGTTCGCAACATGAAAAAGTTTGAAGAAGGTGTCTTTAGCGATCTTCGCAATCTGAAGCCTGGTGCGGATGCGTGTTTGGAAGAGCCAAAGGTGAATGCCGATTTCCTTTTCTGGATTTCCTTGTCTTTTCAATGACTTTGTCGACATTTTCCGTCGTTGTTACTAGTACTAATCTCCTCATTGTAGAGTCCGTTCCTTGATCTCCTGTTCAAGTACCAGTGTATCCGGACCCAGAAAAAACAAAAGGTGTTCTACTGGTACGTCACTTTTCCAATTTTTCTGCTTCTATCAGATCCTAATACCCCCTTGCACAGGTTCTCGGTGCCTCATGATCGCCTTTTCCTTGACGCCCTTGAGCGCGATCTCAAGCGCGAAAAAATGGGTCAGGAACCTACTACTGTCATCGTCGGCGAACCTGCCCTATCATTCACCTATGATCCCAAGAAAAGCCTGTATGAACAATTCTCCAAGGCACAAGGGGTTAGGGAGGGCGAGGGCGAGCTTGAAACCGCGGTTCGCATGATCGAGGAAAATTCCCGTATGCATCCCATGGTGCCCGGTGGTGAAGAACAACATCACAATGGCGACATTAGTACAACTGATGAGAGCGATGCCAGCGCCAGCGACGCAGATGAGGTGATGGGCGATGCGGATCGAGGCAATCCTGCTGCTCTCCAAGCGATCGGTATAGGGAGTTCGTGGCTTGTCGGGAGCTCGTCGTACAAGGTTCGCAAAAAGGGACCCAAACGCGATGATGAGAAACGCGGGAGAAGTATCCTTGGTGATACGCACGGGAGGATGGGCAGCCTCAGCCTTAGCCGGGAACGGGGTGATTCGTTCCCTGGTAGCGAATCTGTCTCTGCTGCGGATATGTTTATGATGCAGGCGCGAGGGGAGCTGTCGTCAGGGGATCGTAAACCCAGTACGGGGCTCTACTATAACGAGGCCGGTCAGCCGCGGTCGCAGACTTTCCGTTACCCGCCTCTTGGGAGTGGCCTTCCCCGTCCGAGGAGTCAAGACCCGCGACATCGACACACGTATCCCCTTGCACCACCGCCTGCGACGACGACGTCGGCTCTGTCTAGCGGCTACACGAATTTCGCTCAACAGCAGGATGCGCCCGAAGGCGTGCCAGCGACGAAGACGAAGGCCTTTGCGTGCCCGCTGTTCTCGTGCGGGCGGATGTTTAAACGTATGGAACATCTCAAGAGGCATCTCAGGACACATACGATGGAGAGACCGTATGCGTGCCCGCAATGCAATAAGAAGTTCTCAAGAAGTGATAATTTGAATCAGCATTTGAGGACGCATGGGAGAGGACATAATGGGCCTGTGGGGGCTGGTGCGACGCTTGGGATCGGTGTTGGGGGTGAGTGGATTGATCATAGTGGAGATGATGGTGATGGCAGCAGCGGTGGGTCTCCTGATGGGCGTAGTGTGAGTGTGGGGAGGGAGCATGAGGGGTTGGATAGCGATTATGATGAGGGGCAGCTTGGGATGTTTGGTGGGATGGGCATGGGCATGGGCATGGGGGATTTCAATGCGAATCTGCTTGGAGGATCGTCAGGGCTGACGTATGGCGCGGACATCGACCCCCGGACGTGCGAGGTAGAGGTGTCGGGTGAATTACCTGATATGTCGGGCGATGAGGACGGGATACTCATGGGCCAAGGTTTCGGGCAGGAGGTGTATTACCCTGCACATAATGGCTTGGGACTCAGTGGACAACAACAACCGCAAGATGGGTTTGATGCCAGTTGGGCGCTACGCCCACAGCCTAGCCCAGCATTTAGCAGTGTCAGTGCCCCGTCCCCGCCTCCCCCGCCCACTCTTGGACACGTTCGTAACAGCAGCCGCAATTCCCTCACCTCTGTCCCGTACCGCACACACTCCTCCACATCATCTGCCTCGGGTTCCTCCGTCTATGGTGGTGACGACTATGTCACCTCCCTCTCCGCCCCATCACACAAGCAGGCTTTTGATCACTCTGCGTTGTACCCACCAGGCTTGCTCGAAGCCGCCAGCAGCGGAGCAGGTCCCATCCGGCGATACCGCAGCATGACGCCTTCGGCGATTCGCACTGCCGAGTCTACCCGACGCGCCAGCAGCACTAGTGGGGGGGACTTTTCAAGCGACCCCCCCGGATCTTCAGCAGGTCTCAACAATATTGGTGGGCGTGGGTACCATCCCTACGTGGCGTACGGATCCAGCTCGAGGCCTACATCGACAACCTCGAGCCCATCGACGTTCTCGATACCTCTCGCGGGCGAATACCCTAATCATCCTGGAATGCGCAGGTCCGAGAGCAGGAACTCGAATTTGGGCGGCGCGATGATGACGCAGATGATGAATATGAGTATGGATTCGTCTAGTCCAGGGGCTGCGGCTGCCAATGGTGGGAATGGACAGCAACAACAACAACAACAGTCGGCGTTCCGTAGGACGGAGTCGCCGTTTATGACGACGGAGAGCCCGGCAGCGTTCACGAGTGAGCTGCCGCCTACGACGACGCAGTTTGGGGCGGGTGCGGGCGTGTTTGGGTTGGAAGGGGGTATGAGTGATCCTATGCAGGATCAGTTTGTCTTGCAGACGATGGAGGACGATTCGTCGTATTACCCACACTCACAACATGCGACGCTGTAGGCTCTCTCCTGGCAACCGACAACCGAAAACCGAAAACGGCAACGACGAGCGGAAACTTCGCTTCGGCTTCGGGACAATCTTCGACTTATTGTATTTTTCTGAATCGTAATCGGCGCAACAATCATATATCAAGCAATCGTGCCTCCAGTTTAATATCCTTCGACCATGTGTTTTTACCCCTTCCCCCTCTCAGTATGTGTCGATATCACCTACGTTCGGACTATTTGCCTATCTCTGTGTTTTGCGCTATCTCATCTGTCTCAATACGTATATCCACAACCAAATATCGTGTTACTAGTACTAGTCTTGCTATTTATTTATTGTCCTCCTTCGTTCTTCGCTTTCCTTGTGGCAATTCTGTGGATGTCACTTTTGCTTTACTAAATACTTTGGGGTAGATATCAGCCCTTGTAATATATCTTTTTCGCTGAGAGTTGTTTTTTTTTTCTTAGAAAACTTGAATATATTGTACCAGTACTGGTACTGCAAACTCGTGTTGCGGGAAATACATCAGCTGACGGAAATGCCAAGAGAGGAACTGGTTATGCTATTTCCTGTGGTATACGTGTTTCTGATAGACTTAAACTTTGGAGATAGGCTCATAACTTGGAATGAGTGGCGAGTCTCGGGAAGAGGAATCGGTCCGAGTCACCCGGTCTAGACTTGTGACAACAGAGATTATCTGTTGCCAGAACAAAAAGCTGGTAAGTGAACAACTTTATAGCTGTAGGTAGATTTCTTTTCCCAACCAGGTTCCGGCACCGGTACTAGCGCCAGCTCTTGCCAGTCGGCTGTTTTGGAAAAAGACATACCGGAAAAGGCATGAATTATTGATTCCTTTCTAGGTAATTCGCAAGAAAACACTAATTAAACGCCAGCAGGGCTAACTCCTCCTTCCCCGACAGGAACAAGGTCTGGCATCAGCAGTGGGCGCCAGCAGGGTACTTGCTTGGAACTTGTAGGAAGAACAAAAAAAAGCCAGAGCGTGACACGATGCTCGCTTGCCTCGCGGGGGGCACGTGGCGTGGTCTGTTGGCTTCTCGTTCCTTGACATCGACCATCCTTCACTTTCTCCCAGTGCCCTCTGCCAACGCAGAACTGGCCTCTGGGCTGTTTCCACCTGTACGTCCCTTGTGCACGCCAAAATTCGATCAGGATCGCTTTAATCTACTCCACAGGTCGTTTTATTAAGGACACGCCATGCCCTCGTTTTTGTCCAAGGTCTTCGGACGTAAGAAGGACGACAAGGAGTCGCCTCGTCGCGTGGAGGACACTGATCTTCTAGATGGAAAGTTCGAGGCCGTGTCGCCTAGTGCAACAAAGTTCCCAGAGGTTGCTAATGAACGGCAGCCAAGGGACAAGGACAAGGATTCACCGTTCAATGTGTTTCGCTCGAAATCTCGTCCGTCTTCACCTGAGCCGAAGGGTAAACGTGCGGAGGTACCGCATCTTTCATTGAACCTACCGGGTCTCAAGGACGAAGAGGCTTCGCGCGAATTGGGTGTCGTCTTCGAAGCCGATCCCGAATCGCAAATACTTTCCGAGGAGGCGATTGGAAGCCGCCGTTTGAACCCACTTGAGACTCTCATACTTGTTCGTGCATGCTCAGAGGTTATTATTGCACGGGGTACGTTCTCATGGTCAACTTATTACGTTGTCTCTCATGGATTCGCCAGGACTCGAAACTCTTGGGGTCATGCATCCTCATTGGTACTCAGCATCACCAGAAGAACAGAAAAAACTCATTTCACTCTTCCTGCAGTCTTTGGTTTCGAAAACCTCCATAACCTCGCTCTCCCCAACACCTTCCGCCATCGCCACGGCATTTGATTCCGAAATATCCTCAACCCAATCACCTTATGATGTCGCTGCCGTTCTTCGTTGGGGTCTCCGTCATCTGCAATTAGAGGGAACATCATTTGGCAAGGACGATAAATGGTACAAGACTTTCTTCGACGCAGAGCGATCAGCAGGTTGGCCACCCAACGGCTATTCCTCAACCCTAGCTCCTCTCCTTCCAACATCCCATTTGGAGTTGCTTACAGCAACTTTAGAACTCTTTTCTTCTCTGGCGGCCCATGCCGAGGCTAATGGAATCTCTGGAAGCAAGCTTTCCAAGTTCTTTGGTCTTTGGCTTCTGACTGTTGAACGCACCCAAGAGGATGATAATTGGTCCACATTCTATGCTCGATGGGAGAGGACAGGTCGCATGCTCGAACATCTGTTTCTTTCGCGTATCAGGTATGTTGAGGTCAGGATTTTTCCCCCAAACAGACGTCTAACTCTGTGATAGGGATGATGCGACCGAGTCTAGAATGCCTACACGTCTACTAGAGCTAATCCAGCGCTACCCCTACCAAACCGATATCAATGCGGACCTTTTAGCTCGTCCCCGATTCTCCACCATCCAATACGACGCGTTATTCGTTCGCATCGAGACTGAGCTTTCAGCCATAGCCGATCAGCCATCCCATCACCCACTGCGAATCATCTCAGAAGCGTTCAAAGCGGAAGCATCCCCTGACGCTGGCCAACATGCTGCCCTATGGGAGTCCATCAGGAAGGCTGGTGCCAACGGAGGAAGCTCCTCGTCTGGCGAGTACCCCGGACTCAGTCACATTTTCGCTGACGAGACTTTACGTTTCTTCTCCCTTGTTCCGATCGAGACGGGCTCGAGCACAATAGGATCGCCTTCGTTCAACCTTTACACATCGCCACCAGGCGATAAGGATGCAGTCCCCAATGCACCAGCAGCTGTCACCGCCAGCAGTATTCTGCTGAGGCATTCAAAGGCCCCCACGAGCCCCGTCACGTCTTCCGACGTGAACACCCCCATCGGACCAGATTGGATAACCTTCTCCACGTCTGGATTCCTCGATGATTCAGCGGAACGACCACCGCTCGCTTCAACGCTTATGGAGAAGGAGAGGGACATGGAAGTCACGATACCCCGACCTTCTTCCCCACGTCTCAGTATATTCAATGGCCGTAGGTCCTCTGACAGACCACGGACGCCTGCCAAAGCCGAGGAACCCAAGCCCTCCCCGCCACCAACCACACCAGCTCCAGTAAAGCCCGTATCCGTATCTAAGTCCACCCGTGTGTCTCTAGTCCAGCTCGATGAAGCTTTCATTGATTTCTGGAGTGATGCTCTCCTTGACCCGATATCCTCTTCCTGGCCTGCGTTCATCATCTGTAGACTGAAGAACACCGAAACCGAGGTGGATGGTAAACGTATCGAGTGGCTTATCCTTGAACAGGCATTCAAACGACCGCCCCCGCCTCTGCCCCCGCCTGAGGCATCGACGTCTTCTCATTCGCATGAGTCGCCACGCGGTACAAGAACGAGCTCGCCGACTTCGAACAAGAGCGACGCGAGCTTCACGTTTAGTTCGGTGTTTAAGAGGTTTGGTTTCTTTAGTCCGGGAAGGACGACGGTTGCTCTACCTGAGGGGACGAAGGGGAAGGGGAAAGGCAAGGAGAAGATGTTTAGTCCGAAGGTGGGTGAGATGGGCGAGATTTTACGTGAAGAGGACGGGGACAAGGGTACGGGCAAGGGCAAGGGCACGGGCAAGAAAGAGGAGGATAAGGAGAAGAAGGATGAGACGGTCCGTGTGAGGGTTCCCTCGCCCAAGCCGAAGAAGTCGATTGAGCCGTCCCGCGTGTCGGTTGATGCGGCGGTGAAGAGCCTTGGTGGCTCCGAGGGGAGCAGGACGAATGGTGCTGTGGCGGGTAGTTTAGCTGCTGGGGCTGCGGTGGTCGTTGGTGGGGCTGCTGTTGCTATAGCTGCCGGGGCGTCGAAGGAACCTGAGATTGTGAAAGCTGAGGAACCTACGCATGTGCCCGCTGCGGAACCGACTTCGAATGTTGCTCCCATCGAGAGTCCCGCCGTGTCTACCGTTCCTCAAGAGGAAGTTTCCGTGCCCGAGCCTGTCAAGGAGGCTGTTCCACTCGAGCAAACGAACGATGGAACTGCGGCAGCGCAGAATGGCGAGGCTCCCGTCACGATTGTAGCTCCCGCAGAGCTAGAGCCGAAGCTCTTTTCGGAGGCTGTTGTTTTGCAGAGCGAAGTCCCTGTCGATCTCAATGGAGCGGTTTCTGAGCCAGAAGCCACGCAACCTGCTGTAGAAGAGGCTAAGCCTACCGAGCCCGTTGCTGAGCCTCCCGTAGAGGAGACCAAAGTCCTTGAACCCGAAGCCGTACTTGCCGTGAAGGAGGAGGCTAAGATTCCGGAGTCCGAAGTTGCGCCCGTCGTCGAGGAAGCGAAACCTGCTGAGCCTGAGGTTGTACCTGTTGTGGAGGAGCCAAAGGTGATTGAGCCTGTCGTGGAGACCAAAGTTTCTGAACCCGAGGTTGTGTCAGCCGTGGAGGAGCCCAAGGTTCTCGAGCATAAAGTTGTGCCCGTCGTCGAGGATGCCAAAGCGTCTGAGGCCGAGGTTGCACCCATCGTGGAGGAGGCCAAAGTTTTTGAGCCCGATGCTGTAGCGATCAACGAGGTCGAGGCGGTGGGTGAGGTCAAGACTACGGAGCCTGAAGTCTCGCCTATCGTCAAAGAGACCATGGCTCTCGAGCCCAAAGCTCTGCCTGTTGTGGAGGAGACTAAGGCTACTGAAATTGAAGTTAGACCAGGCGTGGAGGAAGCCAAGGCTTCCGAGCCTGAAGATGTGTTGACTGTCGAGGCGAAGGTTCCCCAGCCTGAAGTTGTCCAGGTTGTCGAGGAGGCCAAGGTCCCAGAGTCTGAGGTTGCACCAGTCGTTGAAGAGACCAAAGCTATCGAGCTTGAAGTAGCACCATCTGTGGTCGATGAAGTCAAGCACACGGAACCTGAAGTTGCTTCAGCCGTTGAGACCAAGGCTCTCGAGTCTGAAGTTGTACCTCCAGTCGACGAGGTCAAGCCCACGGAAGTTGCATTGGCCATCGAAGAGATTAAGGTTCCTGAGCATGTTGAGCGTGTTGTGGAGGAGACCGTGGCTGAGCCTGAAGACAAACCCGTTGTTGAAGAGACTAAGGTTTCTGCCGTCCCAGAAGCTCAGGAAGAGATTGCCAACGAGAAGACGCCCAAAGGTTTGTCCTTTTTGACGGGATAAAGTCATTTATTAGTCACTCATCGAAGTTATAGATTTTTCCGACGAGTCGCGAGAGGCTGAACCAATAGTTGATTTAGCTGCAGCTGCACCCGTTATCGAGGAGACCAAGACTCTCGAGCCCGAAGTTGTGCCTGCCGTGGAGGAGATTAAAAATGCTAAAGTTGAAATTATACCAGCCATGGAGGAGGCTAGGACTTCGGAAGTTGAACTTGTATCGACTGTCGAGGAAGCTAAAGTTCCAGGGTCTGAGATCGCGCCAGTTGTTGAGGAGACCAAGGCTCCTGAGCCTGAAGTTGTGCCTGCGGTCGATGAGGTTAAGCCCACGGACCCTCAAGTTGCATCCCCCGCTGAGGAGATCAAGGTTCATGAGCCTGTTGTGGAGGAGGCCGTGACTGAGCCTGAAGTTACACCCGTTGTTGAAGAGGCTAAGGCTTCTGCTGACGTGGCTGTCCCAGAAACTCAGGGAGAGGCTGCCAACGAGACGATGTCCAAGGGTTTGTTCTTTTTCATGAATGCTATTGCTTCAGTTGCTTATCAAAACTTAGAGTCTTCTGATGAGCCGCGAGAGGTCGAGCCCGAAGCGGTTACATCTGCAAAGGAACTCCTTGCTCAACCCGTAGTTGAGTCCGCTGTACCCGAATCGGAGCCGAGCGTTGCACAGGAACCCCAGATTAGTGTCGAACAGGTTGCTGAACTCGCCCCAGAGGTTCTTCAACCCGCCGTTGAGGAGAAATCCGAACCTGTTGTAGAGAAAATAGTTGAAACCGCTGCTGAAGTTACACCAGTGGTACAGGAAGTCAAGATCCCAGAGCCTGAAGTTGCTGAGGCCAAGGCCCTCGAGCCTGAGATTCCACCTGCGACCGATGAGGTCAAGCACACGGAGCCTGAAGTTGCCCCCATCGTCGAGGAGGCTAAGGTTCCCGAACCTGAAGTTGTTCAGATTGTCGAGGAGGTCAAAGGTGCTGAGTCCAAAATCGAACCTCTTGTCGAAGAGGTCAAAGCTCCGGAGCCCGAAGCACTTGCTGTCGAGGAGGTCAAGGTTTCAGAGTCTGAAGTCGCACCGATCATTGCAGAGACCAAGACTCTTGGGCCTGAAGTTCCGTCCGCGATCTATGAGCCCATGGAGCCTGAAATTGTGCCTGTCGTCGAAGAGGCTAAGGTTCCAGAACTCGAAGTTACACAAACTGTCGAAGAAACCAAAGTTCCCGAGCCCGAAACTACACTCCCTATCGAGGAGGTCGCCAAGGATGCTCAAATTTCGGAGTCGACCGTGACTGCGCCCGAAGTTGTACCCGTTGCTGAGGAGACCAAAGCCCCGAAGCTCGAGCCTGCACTTTCTCATGAAGAGGCTGGAGTCGTATCAAACGTTCCCGTCGTTGAGGCTATCCCGGCTGTTCTTGCCGCAGACGCAGCTACCTCAGAAGCTCAGGAAGAGGTTACTAACGAGACGACATCGAAAGGTACCTCCTTTTTCGCAGAATATAATCATTTCAGTCATTCACCAAATCCATAGAATTTGTTGATGAGCCTCGAGTGGCTGAACACGGAACAACCACAGCTGAGCTTCTCGCGGAACCTCCAGTCAAGGCTGCTATTTCCGAGTCGACACTGATTACTGGACAGGAAGCTCAAGAGAGAACCGCACAGGTTGCCGAACCCGCCCCAGAGGCTCTTCAATCTCCCGTCGAAGAGGAATCCAAACCTGTTGTTGAGGAAGTGGTCGAACCCGCCATAGAAGATGTTGCCAAACCTGTTGTCGAGGAGACCGCTGAACTTGCCGCCGAATCCATTGTCGAGGAAGCTGTTGAGCCTGCTATCGGAGGGGCTCATGAAACTCTAGCACATGACTCTGTCGTTGTGAAAGCTGCCGAACCTGCTGCGGAAACTGTTGTTGAAAAGCCTGCTCAGCTTGTTGTCACAAGGGTACATGAATCTGTCGTCGAGGAGACCGTCGAACTTGGCCACCAAACTATTGTCGAGGAGAACGTTAAATCTGCACCCGAACCAAGTGTTGAGGAGGCTGCTCGGACTCTGGTCAAGGCGATCCAAGAACCTGGCGAAGAAGCTGATGTACCTGTCCCCGAGATTACCGAACCTGTCGTCGAGCAGGAACCCATCACGAAAGAGGTTGCTGAGGAAGGGTCTGCATCGACAGAACTTAGAATTGATACTTCACCAAAAGCGGCCGTTGAAGGTGATCGAAATTTTTCTCTATCCTCTTGATGCCCAACAGCTGATACACTACGATATACCAGTTGTTGAGACGTCTCAGGAGGAACCCGTTGCTGAAGTGACTATCACATCGGAGCCTGAACCAGTTTCTCATACCGTAGAGGGTCCTGTTGAGCCGACTATGGAACCAGTTGCCGAGGTGACTGAGCCTGCTGAAGAGGAACAGAAACCTGCCATTGGAGAGCACGTTGCACAGCAGCATATTGTTGAACCCACTGTTAAAGCCGAACAGGTTGACACCGCTGTGGAAGAGTCCGCTCCAGCTGATGATGAAACATCTGCGCCCATTGAAGCCGAGCCCGTTCCGATGACTTTAAATCCGTCCACCGAGGATAGTCCTAGTGCCGTCGGATCTGATAACGTTCCCACAAAGGAGGAAGTCACCCCCATCGCCGAGAAGCCATCAACTGAAGAACCCGAGAACGTCGTCGAGCCCAGTTCTGCCCCTTCACAAGAGGGATTTGCTGCACCAAGCGCGGAGGGGCTTGCTGTTCCAGAATTCGAACGTGAGCCTGAGGCCAAGGAACCTACACCAGTTGACCGTGCATCAGTTGCTGCCGACCCGTATAAGGAGGAGCCTGACGATTCCGTAGGAGAAGTTCCTGGTCATACAGAAAAGATCCCACATGCCGCTGAGGAGCCTAAACCAACAGTTGTAGAACATGAGGTGGAGGCAGAAGCCGTTGCTGTGCCAGCCGAACCCGAATTTGTCTCAATTGCTTCAGAACAGCCTGTGGGGGAATGCACTGATGTTGTTGACTCCAAAGGGGTTTCGGTCCACATAGAGGCTCAACCCGGTGCTGCCGACTCTCCGCCACCAGTTGTGGAACGCGAGACATCTGCACCTACAGAAGAAACCATAGCCGGCGTTGAGCCTGCCCCAACTGCTGGAGAACCTGAGCCCAAGGTCAAAACCTCTGTTCCAGCTGAAGCCGAACCCGCGGAGCAGGCTGCAGAGGATAAAACTGACATCGCTGAATTCGAAAAGGATACTCCTGCGCCTGCAGAAGCTGCATCTATTGTCGATGAGTCTGCCTTGTCTGTTGCAACTGAACCTTCCCCAGTGGCTACAGATCGACCTGCAGAGGGTAGTACTGACGTCGTCGAGTCCGAGACTCTTGCACCCACAAAAGAAGCCGCACCCATTGTTGAGGAACCTGAGGTCAAGGTCCCAGTAACCGAAGTTGAATCTCCTTCAACTACCACAGATGAGCCTGCGAAAGAGAGTGCGGACGCTATGGAAACTATTGAGGATACTCCCGTCCTCCCAAGCGAAGAAATCGTAGCTGTTAGTGAGGAGCCTACGGCATCAATCACAGAACCTGCCAAGGTCAAAGCTCCTGGTACGCTAACTGAAGCCGAAGTCGCCGCAGATCAGCCTGCAGGGGAGAGCACTGCCGCCGCCGCCAACACAGAGTCTCCTACTCCCGCCTCAACACAGGAAGAAATCGCGCCTGTTGTCGAGGAACCCCAGCCTGAAGTGAAACCTACTCCCGTTGATGAGCCTCGCGAGGAGAGCACTGCCACAACGGATCCCGTGAATGAAACTCCTGTGGTCATATCAGAAGCAACCGTCACTGAGGAACCCGTACCTGGATCTGTAAGTGAAGCCAAGTCTGGGCCCGAAGTACCTTCACCCGTCGAGGCCGTGCCCGTCACACCTGCTGCTGAACAACCTGCGGAGAGCACTGCCGTAGCCGATCCCGTCCCTGTAGAAGAGGTAGCACCCACTGTTGAAGAGCCTGCACCTTCAGCCGTAGATAAACTCGAGCCCGAGCCAGAAGCGCCCATCGAAGCCGAGCCCTCCCCGGCTGTTGCAGATGAGCCTGTAGAGAAGAGTCCTGACGTCATCAAGCCCACAGAGGAAGTTACCGCTCCGCTGCAAGAGCAAGTCATTACATCTGTCGTCGAGGAACCAGTACCTGCATCTGTAGTCGAACTCGAGCCTGAGCCGCAAGTTTCTGCGACCACCGAGGTCGAGCCTACCCCGCTTACTGCTGATCAACCTGCGGAGAGCACTGCCGTAGCCGTTACCACAGAGCAAACGTCCGTCCCGACGGAAGAGGTAACACCCATTGTGCAGTCTGTACCATCAGCCACAGCTGGACCCGAGTCAAAGTCTGAAGTTCCTGCCTTTGAAGCCAAGCCCATCCTGACGACTGTAGACAAGGCGGAGGGCACTCCCGCAACTTATGCCGTAGAGGAAACCCCTGCACTTACAGTAGAGGAAGTTGATGCATCTGTTGCCAAAGAACCCGCTGTCGAAGAGCTGGCATCATCAGCTACAGAACCTGAGCCTCAGGCTGAAGCCCCTGCGCAGACTTATTCCGAGCCCGAACCGACTACTGTAAAGGAGGACGCCCCTGTCTCTAAAGAGGAGACTACTCTCATTGTCGATGAATCAACAGCCGCCGTCGAGGAGCTCGTACCAACAGCTACAGAACACGGAGCTGAGCCTAAAGAAGCTCCTGCGCCCGAGCCTGCGCCGGCCACCACAGACGAGGCCATCGAGAAACCTCCCGTCGTCGTCGAATCTATTCGAGAAACTTCCGCTCGCGCAGCGGAGGCCGCATCCGTCGTTGAAGAACCTACAGCAAATCCAGAACCTAAGCGCACGGCGCCGGTTGCAAATGTACCCACTTCGACCGTAGATCAGACCGTGGAGGAGATTTCTACCATCGCCGTTGAGCCTACAGAAACCTCTATTCCCACGCCGGTCGCTGAAGAGGCTAAACCGTTGGTTGCAGAATCTCAGCCTGGACTGGAAACCCATGCACCCGTTGAGCTTGCTCCAGCTGCCGTAGAAGAACCCGTTGAGAAGAGTGCTCCCATGATCGAACACGCACCTGTTGTCGAGGTTTCTGCTGAAGAGGTTCCTGTCGCCGAGAAAGAAACGGTGCCAGTGGAGACGATTGTCGGGGAAAAGCCTGCAGAAGTAAAGGCTGTACCTGTCGTAGACGGTAAGTTAATGCTCTGGGATTTTAGTCATGGAGAGCTGACATGAGTGTGGTGTAGATACCACTGAGATTTCAGGCCCGGTTGATGAGACAACTAATAGAGCGGCATCGAAAGATGACGCCGTCGTGATCACAGGTACGGCCAACTGATTGATCTTTGGGTGGGATGACATTGATGTTGAATTCTAGAGAATGGAAATGGTCATTCAGCTGCCGTGAAGGAAGAAGACGCGAAAACAGATGTCCTGGCGGATGTTCCTGATACCAGCGCGACGGCATCGGCTAAAGAATAAGAGCTCAATGTGTAATCCTTGACGACTGATTGTACGTATTTTTTATGAATTTCAGATTCATGCACTCACCATTTTTCGTATCTTCCATCTAGATGTCTAATCTCATCGTAACATCGGTATACCCGACAATATTTGCGACCTTGAATACCCACCACCTATCATCTTTTCGTCTGTATACGATTTTCAATTCGCGTTCATGTTCTCATCTCATCTCATCTCATCTCATCTCAACCATTTGTCCTTTCGTGGTTGATTATGTATGTCCTTCATTTTTTCACGACTTCTTATGCATTTCATAACGGTTTCCTTCCCTTCACCTTGACTAATCAATTCTCTCTATGCACCATCTATTACTGGGTCTTTTTATATCTACATATCTACATGCATTCAGTTCGTGGACATGCATTTAGAAGGACACATTTCTCTCGCTCAACCGGACGGACGGATAGCGGCTCACACTCACTTGTAACCTCTCTTCACTCACAGTTATTCCTTCGTTCATTCTCAAGGTTCTACATACTGCATTCGGATATTTTTAGCATCTACTATCATACGTAGCTTCTCGTACCTCTCCCAATTGTTTAGTTATCTTTCGAAATGATTATTGCTCTTCCTTACCTTCCACAAGAACGGTCTATTGATGAGGTATCGATAAATACAAGTGAGGTTATGTAGTACATTCATCCTGGCATGCATGTTTGACCGTGGAGGGTTCCGCGGATGTCGCTAGTGCCACTTCAGCCCCGACTGGCACTGGTCCGAGGGGTGTCCTTTGAATAACATCGTCTGATAAAGCCTCGGAGCGAGCTTTTCATTTCAAGTTATTTCCAACTCTCGGAGGATTTTCACGAGGGGTTCGGTGCCGTCCCTGGTCAGAGTGAGGCACACATCAGTTTGATGTCGACATTCCTTGGTGCATTCGGAGAAGGGACTTTTGCAATTTGACCGTTATCGTGGTCAGCTGCACATGCTATCGCCGCACTGGTACCCATCGCCCGTTCTCGAGTGGAGCTCTAGCCTTTCAGTCTTTCTTTTCAATTTTCAGCGAGAAGATGAAGGCAAGAATGCAGGAAAAGTGTGTAATTGAAGTGAGACATGGCACACGTTGGCGGATGAATGGATGGACGGTCGTACGCGGTGACGGGGCGCGTTCGGTTCAGAATATGGATTCGTGCAGGCAATGACGTCGTCAGGGATCCTACATACCTCAGTCTGATTTCCTATAAAACCATCCATTCTCCGCACCACCAATAGAGGCCCTCCTTCCCTCCCCCCACCATGACCTCCACCATCGACCCCAAGTCCATCGGCAGGCCCGCACACCCTCGTCGCCGCCATGTCCGCACATTGACCGGTGAGCTCCCTATCATCTCTTCAGGATGACAACAGAACTCAGGAGCTCACTATCGATTTCTACAGGCTACTTGCCGGAGAAAGACGCGTCCGGGAAGGAAAAGTGGCCCAAAGGAGATGAGAAGGTCTGGAAAGCGGGCATGCGGGGATTAGACACCGGTCCGTGCATATCGTCTTCAATGTCTGAAGGCTCGGACTCACATTGTGTGGATCCTCGGGACCAGATGTCGAGTCTATCACTAAATCATTCGTGAATCATGTCCAGACGTCCTTGGCCCGCCAGGCGTACAATCTAGGTGGGTATATGCGCCTTTTCTTGTATGTCAAGTTGACTGGAAGATTGTGGTAGATGATCTCGGTGCGTACCAGGCCGCAGCGTTGTCTGCCCGGGACAATCTCCTAGTAAGCCTTTCCGATCTGCATCCATTTCGTTTCCTGGTTCATGGTGGATGTATGATCTAGGTCAATTGGAACAAGACACAAAGTGAATACATGCGCAAGGCTCCCAAGCGGGCCTACTATCTTTCCCTCGAGTTTTTGATGGGCCGCACGCTAGATAATGCCGTGCGCACTGTTTATCGTCTCGCGATTTCTCCTCGTTGACAATAGCCCTTGCTACCTAGCTACTTAACCTCGGATTGAAGAATCAGTTCTCAGAAGGCATCGAGCGTCTTGGCTTTTCCATCGAGGACATCCTCGACCAAGAGCGCGATGCCGGGCTTGGGAATGGTGGCTTGGGCCGTCTCGCGGCGTGTTACTTAGACTCCTCGGCATCCCAGGTTCGTAGCATCTCGTCATGTCATTGTGCCTTTTCATGATTGTCGGCTTATCATCTTCACCGCAGGAACTTCCACTCTGGGGATACGGTCTGAGGTACAAGTACGGTATCTTCCAGCAACTCATTTCGCCTGAAGGCAACCAACTCGAGGTACACCAATCTCTTACCCTCACTCGACCTAAACTCTTAACCTTAACTCTCAGGCTCCCGACCCATGGTTGAACCATCAAAACCCCTGGGAGGTAAGCTTTCCTATTATACACGCATAGTATAATTCATCCCTAACGCCTTTCTCAGCTCCCGCGCCTCGACGTCTCCTATGAAATCCGTTTCTACGGCCAGTCCCAGCGGCTGAATGACGGCACACCCCGCGCCTCATGGACGGGGGGCCAAGAAGTCCTCGCGATCGCGTACGACGTTATGATTCCCGGATACGGCACGACGACCACGAACAATCTGAGGCTTTGGGAGAGCAAGCCGAAGAGAGGGTTTGATTTGAATTCATTCAATGGTGAGTTGTACAAAGTTAATCCCTTGGGTGTGGTAAGGTGTTGACACATGGGTGGGGTGGGTACAGCGGGTAACTATGAAGGTGCAGTTGAGAGTTCGAATAGTGCGGAAGCGATCACGTCTGTGCTTTATCCGAATGATCATACGTGAGTCTCTATTCCATCTCTGAGCTTCGGTGTTGCTGACGTTAATGTAACAGGACATGTAAGTCTTCCTCCTGTCGCACAATAAAGACCCCTGAGCCTCTGACACTTTCCAGTCGGCAAGGAGCTTCGTCTCAAGCAACAATAGTCAGCATTTTCCTGTCCCATTTCCCTTCCTGCCTTTCTCACCCTTATTTGCAGCTTCTGGACCGCCGCAAGTCTCGCGGACATCCTCCGCCGCTTCAAGAACCTAGGAAAGCCCATGGAGGAGTTCCCCGAATGTACGCTCTCCCTCTGTCCTCCCTCATCGTTCCATTAACCCTTTCCTCATTTTTAGATGTTGCCATTCAGCTCAACGACGTCCGTCCATCCATCGATCCACCAAACCCTTGATTCAGTGCTGACGAAAATATTAGACGCATCCCACACTCGCTATACCAGAACTCATGCGCATCCTGATTGACGAGGAAGATCTCCAGTGGGACAAAGCATGGAATATTGTCACGAATACATTCTTTTATACCAATCATACTGTGCTTCCCGTGCGTCCGCGTCTTTCCAGCTTATCGTTCGAATATGTGCTGAACCCGATTAACAGGAAGCGCTGGAGAAGTGGCCCGTCGATTTGATCGAACATGTATTGCCGAGGCATATGCAGATTATTTATGATATCGTAAGTTTTTTTCTTCCTTGCGGTCTATGTTCCATCATTGATTATGCTTGATAGAACTTGTAAGTCAGATTGGTACATGTGATGTGTCGACGTGATACGCTGACGAATATGCGAAAGGTTCTTCCTCCAAGCGGTGGAGAAAAGGTTCCCCTCAGATCGGGATCGGTTGGGGCGCATGTCTCTTATCGAAGGTGAGCATCTCATTGAAGCTAACCTAGGGGGTGAGACTGAGCTGTTTCATAAATAGAGGGTCAACCTAAACAAGTTAGGATGGCGTACCTCGCATGCATTGGTAGCCGCAAAGTCAACGGTGTTGCTGAGGTTAAATCGTTTTTTTCTCCGTATGGGCCACCGATTGATCTAATACTGCAATAGTTGCATAGCGAGCTTGTACAGACGACGATTCTCAAGGACTTTGTCGAGTTTGAGGGGATAAGCAAGTATGATGTTTCGCGTTTCTCTAGATCTTAGGATATTGATGTTGTTCTAGGTTCAGTAATGTTACCAATGGCAGTAAGTCCGCCAGTCCTCATACAAAAAGAGGTTTGACGAAAATCTACGTGTAGTCACCCCTCGTCGTTGGCTTGATCAGGTACCGTTTCTTTCCTCACTCACTGCCTCAAAAATCTCACGCGTTACCTACAGTGCAACCCCGAGCTCAGCGCACTCATCTCCAAGACACTCAAACTGGACAAAGCTGTCTGGCTCAAGGACCTCACCAAGCTCGAGGGTCTCCTGCCGTTCGCGGAGGATAAGGCGTTTCGCGAGGAGTGGGCTGCGATTAAGCAGCGGAATAAGGAGCGCTTGGCGCACCATGTGCAGGTCACACTCGGGTTGACTGTTAATACGAATGCGATGTTCGATGTGCAGATTAAGGTGGGTTGTGGCTTGTGATCGCGAGTTTTTAACTGAATGTTTGTTGGTGGTTGTACAGCGTCTGCATGAGTACAAGGTTTGTTTTGATAATGACTCACAATGCCCTCTTTCTGACCAGCGACGGTGTACAGCGTCAAACTCTGAATATCTTGGGAGTTATCCATGTACGTTCTCGTTGAATGATAAATTACTCGGTTCTTATATTCCGTCCAGAGATATCTCACTCTCAAGAACATGACCCCCGCTCAGAGGAA
>JABAKA010024112.1:0-43602 GCA_018857285.1 Termitomyces sp. Mi166#008 | reverse complement strand
GGCTTCAGCTTACCTTCTGAATCGAGGAAGCGCTCAGGCATGAACCGATCGTGATCTTCAAACTTCGACTGGTCATGTTCCATCGCCCTAACGAGATTAGTATATTGAACACTTTGGAGACAAATGGTGAGTGGTAGTACGCTTACCAGGTAACTGCAAAGATGATACTGCCCTTGGGAATGAAGTACTCTCGTCCATTATACTCGATCATATCCTCGTCAGTTGCTAAATGAGGTATACCAAACCGAACTACAATTCTAAATGAGTTCCGACAAGTAACCGAGATCCATTAAGCATGCCTGCGGGGCGCCAACGCAAGGATTCTGTAACACCGGTATAAAGTGATGTTGATCGAGGGATGGAAAATAGAACGCACCCCGAACAATAGCCTCGATATAAGGAAGGAAAGGCCGATCCTTGAAGGAGGGCAAGCGATCAAGCCCTACAACATTGTCGATCTCTTTTTGCGCGATGGAAATCCATTCTGGATAAGAAATGCAAGCGAGGACAAAGGTCTCAAGGGTTGTTGTGGTCTGATATAGTTTGAGAACAATGAAACAAAGAATGTCTCCCAAGCATTTACCGTTTCAATCGCGGCCTAATTTTTCGGTCAGTCATAGTGATAGGATGTGACGATAAAACAAGCATCGCTGACTCCGGCAAATTGTCTCATTAGGCGACGCTGATCTCCTTCAGGTTTATCTTCGCCAACGAAAGTAGCAGCCCACCTATACTTGGGTCAAACCATTGTCGAACTCGTCAAATTCTCCTCAAAACGTACGTGTCCATTCCAGACTTATTGCGACGCATGGCATGGTCTATCAGTTTCTTGTAGATCGCATCATCTCGCTTGCGAAGTGCCTGTGCCCGGATCCGCCATGGCATCGGACCAGGTATCAAGTCCAGGAAGGGGAGAAAATTAGTGATACTGGCTGTAGGTGCCGCGAGGTGGACTAGCTCAGCGAGGATCTGCTCAGGAATGATTATTACGACACTGCAGAGGTCAACGCTTCGCACTGACAGCAGAAATCTCTTGCACTTCCGGTTCGTACCCTGTAGGACAATTAAGGCCAAATGCTGCTGTAAGCGTGGTACTCGATCCAACTCTAAACAATCAAACGGTAAGTTGAAATACCCCTCCGCAAGTATAGACCAGCTACCTCTCGATGTGGTGAAGCCAATTTTTCCCGCCATCATCAAGTAGATGCTGGACGTTTAGAACAGCTTCTAATTCTTGAAGAGGCTCCGTCCTTCCCGCTCGTACGACGGACATGATGTTATTCGTAAATCTACGGCCTATCGAGTGCGCGTCGGAGTGTTCCTCGGCCAAGGCCCAGAAATCATCTGTAGGATCAACGTGATTACGCTGAGATCACCAATTATTAAGAACTCAGAAGGCATGTAGGGAAATGTCTTACAATGTAATGGAGACTTGGTCGCGACGAATGCTTGGCCGAGTGTTTTTCGAGCAGCATCTTAGCCACTTCCATGTCACCAATCAAAATAACACTCTACCAAGATTTCCAAATCGGAGGTCAATAAAATTGAATTTTGGATAGAGGGTGAGATCTTACAGAGCCAGCCAAGTTCAATGATACGAGACCTCCATACTGTTCGAGGAGGCTTCTGAAGTAGCTTGCAAGATGCTGTTAAGCATTACAGTATCTCGTTGAGATTCAAATAGCTCAAGATAAATGGTAAACGAAAGGTTACCTTTCTGGGGACTTGTAGGAGATTTCCAAGGAGTGGGATTCCAGTCGGGCCTGGAGGTAAGATGCGACCAACCTTGGAGTGAGCACGGGAACGCCGAGCATACATACTCCAAAGTGCAGCAAGAATGATACTAATCACTATAACAGTCATTTGGTCGACGTTCGATGGCATGTTTCGGAGCGTGAACACAGTCTGTGAATGCGCTATCTTTGTAGTGTGAGCGACACAGGAAAAGCCCTGAGGTGGGGCGGGGAGCCGTGATGGAGAGCGTATGGTGCATTCATATACATTTTCTATTTTCTGTCGTGTGATGTAGGGAAATGTGGTCCATGTTCGGATGCCATCAAGAACTGTCGAGGATAAGAAGATGATACATGCCTATTCAATACCCACGAATAGCCACTAGCGGTCCAGAAGACCAAAAAGCTGTAGACATGTGATCAGAAGGTTTGATTTCTTGAAGGCAGGGCTTTCAATGCAATAAAAGTTCACAGATCTCGAATTTTTGCCTTCAGGACACAAACAGGATAGATTGCACATGGAAGAGACCGAGGCATCACATGCATCACACTGCGGCTTTCAAGTTGAACTTGGTCGATTTGAACACAAAACATATGCAATAAACCCTGCACTAGGGTCAACATCCATTGTGTTCTTTCACACAAGTCACACCGCTATTTTCCGATTGGTTTCATTACCCGGAACCGTATCATAGTCAACGAAAGAGGGGTGTTTCGGCCTTTCTGGTGGTTGATGAACGTCAAGCTATTATTATAGTGGCCGCTTCAACTCATTGACACAGTACTTACTCGGACCAAGACTCGGACCCGTACCAAACATCCTGTTCTTGTCCTTTTCGGATCGTATTTCGGCAAATCCTTAGCGCTGCTAGTCCACTCTCTCGTTACAGCAAAACCTCTACTCCCTGATCAGAACTCGCGTCTTTCACCATGATATTAAATTCAAACGCTTATATACTCGATTCATCATATTTCCATCTGAATCCCCCGCTTTGAACCTCTGGTGGTCTTGGCAGTACTTCTCCAAATCTTCTATGCTTCTTCTGCCGGTAGCAATTTTAAACATCCAGAAGAGTCCAATTCAATGATCCGGATGCGTATTTAGGTACTGTCAATCAGCTGGGTGCCGGCTCTCCGATTGTACGCTTACAGATACTATGATTCTCGCCTGTCTATATAGACGCGCTTCCTGTGAAATTGATGCAAGGTGCTCCGCATTGGGCTCCGATAACTTCAGCAATGCACGAGTGAAAAGTCTGTTTGTGATGATCGTTACCTGGTCCATTACTGGTACTGAACCGCTTTTTGGTAAGTATGACAGCGACCTTTGCTTCTTGAAAGGATAAGATAAGGGAAAGACTTATGATGGACTACATACATATATATGTATGTGATCGGCAGAGTCAATCCGGATCCATCAACCCGCTGTCTATGTATGATCTGACATCTTCTCATGCGACCACTTCTCCCATAACTTTTCCGCTTAAAATATGTCAAGAATCTATGCCCTCGTCTCGATCTTATCAGCAATGTCGATGCTGCCATACGGACCCTGAGGCCTGACCCAAACAGGAATGAAAGATGCCCATTGGGCAACATTCCCGAGATCCCCAAGCTGACATTACGTGTTGTGCCTGGCCATTTAGCTCCCAGGGTCGCCCAGAAGTTCACAGTCAAAGCAACTTTAAACCACGACCACCACCTCTGCGTCGACGATCACAACGACTACGCCTCCCTTCTGAGGCTGCAAAATGCAGGGGCAGCAAGCGCGTAAAGAACTCACGGCAGCCCAGATACAGAGAGCTCAGGACAAAGAATCTAAGCGCGCCAGAGGTGCGGTGGTCTCTTTGGTAGGAGGGGCTCGATGCTAACAATTATGGTCGGTTTTCGCCAGGCGCTCTTTCTTGTGCCGAATGTAGACGGTACGCGCTCCATTCAGCCAACAACTTCCCCTGCAGCTATCAAACTAATGGGCTGCTACCCAGACTCAAGCTGAAATGCGACAAGACAGTGCCCTGTTCAAGGTACGTACCTCGATGGTAGTTGCGTGTTCACTTCCGCGGAGTTGTCACGTAACCCTGTACTATATACTCATCCTTCTATTAGTTGCAAGCGGCGCGGTTGTTCCGCCATATGCCCGAATGGGAGCTTGACCACTGGTCAGGGGACAAGGTGAGCTTGGGCTCGATTCATGAATTAGGGTAACTTTATCGTTTACAATATACAGATTTGTTCTCGCTGACACCGAGAAACTGCATCAAAAGATCGCGGTGATGAGTGACCGCATCAGACAACTTGAAGATGCGTTGGCCATTTTACAGTCTACACAGACACGGGACCCGCACCCGCTGCTTTCTCGCGAACTCCTCAAGATCAAGAGCATTATTGAACTGCATGCAGCGGGGGAGACGGTTGACGATGCCTCTAGTTATAGGAACGAAGAAGAGGACGTGGAGGAAAGCCAGACGATTGATGCATTCGGGACGCTCGCCATCAGAGACGATGGTGCCGCAACGTTCTATGGCAGATCTGCCGGACAAGAGGTGCGTAACTCCTCTTATTTTCTGACCATTTCCCCCCCTCTTACATCACCTACTACAGAGCCTCCTCATTGTAGGCTTTTCTACAATCTTCCCAGATTAACTAAGTGGATTAACGCTCCCGAACTCAGGGCGAAGTTTCGGCTACACCCTCACCCAGCATTGCCACGTCCGAAACGCAAACATGGACTCCGAATGCTGCTCTTCCATCAAACGCCAAAGTTCTCGCGTCCACCTTCCCATTTTCGACCACTCCACCTACTAGCCCTTCATCCATTCTCTTCTCGCCACCGCACGACATTGATTTCAACACCCTGACGCGTACATACCTCCCGACCTGGGAAGAGACACAGCGTCTTTGTGCCTTATATTTGGAGCAGGCTCCTTGGTTCTTCGGCGCTGTCACACGACGACAGCTTGAGGAGGAAGTTCTCCCAACCTGGTACGACGAGGCCCCTCGACCACCTGAATCGCAGCAGTCACTTTCACCAGGGACACCGCACGATCTCGCATTATTGTTTATCCTGTTAACGTTTGGGGCTCTGACGGATTCAGCGGCATTGGCCGCAGCAAGTGTTGTGGCAGATGCGTACTATACGCTGACAAAGGCAGCGTTGGCGTTAGCACCAGTGTTGGAGCGGCCGCCCTCGGTCGCGACGGTACAGACACTTTCCCTGATGGCGATCTATGAGGGGATGCATGGCGGAGAGAATTCAATTGAAGCCACATGGGCCCTTATGGGGATGGCTACCAAGTTGGCACAGAGTGTAGGTTGCAGTGCTCTTTCTTATTGGACATTCAGCCTGATTCCTCTTTCTTTTAGATTGGTCTACGTGAGCTTCGGAATTCTTCTACATAATCTTATTTCGTACAGTACTAACGTTGGAATAGATCGTGATTGTGCACGCTGGAATCTGCCCCCGGCCGAAGTGCAGAAGCGCCGTGCACTGTTTTGGGAATTGTTCATAACAGATTGTTGGCAGGTACGTATGCAGACTCTTCGCTTCTCCCCTGACTGATGTGATCATGGCAGAGTCTAGCCACTGGCCGACTGGCAACGTTCTCCCTCCCTTTCGTCGATTGCGAGCTGCCCTTTGACCCCGACCAAACCATGACCAACGACGGCGTCATTCAACCCAGCTGTACATCTTGTTCATCTGTTGTCTGTCTATTCATGCTTGTTTACTCAGCTCCACAGTCCCCTTCTGGAAAGCGCGATTCGGTGCAGAATGTGTCGCGGGAGTCGTCCAGGGTACCCTGACTTCCCGCGCACCGAGGTACTCCATCATTCTTGATCTTGATCGGAAGGTCCGGGATATGAAGTTGCCTGCCTATGCTCAGGGTCCGCCGCCACAGGGGGCTGGTTTAGCACAGACTATGAGCCATTTCATGCCAATCAACTATCGGGAGCTCAGTAAGTCAAGTTCGGTTTTCGTCATTGTTGAGACTCGTTTACTGAGCGATCCGTACCCGGCAGCTCTTCTTTACATTCACCGCTGCTTCTTCGCACACGCGATTGCCAGCAACTCCACCGACCCTATCCGGAGCCAGTATGCACCTTCTTTCCTTGCCGGGTACCGGAGTGCGTGTACGATTATCGGGTCCGTTCGGCAACAATTTACCCTGTTCCCCGCACAAATTTCACGCTTTTGGGTTCTCTGGACTCATGCCTTTTCTGCCGCGGTATGTTTTTCCCACACGGTTCTCATCCGTTGCACACATGCTTATCAGTTGGATTTCGCGATGGTCTATTAGGTGATGTTGGCATCCGTTGTAACACATAGCTCTCAGTCCAAAGTCGCACCAGCGGCCTTGATCGAACTTCGTATTGCATGCGAGCTCTTTGAACAAGCGTCGGCATACGGGGGTCGCTCGAGCAAGTTTTTGGTATGTCATATCATCCTCATATGGCGGGGAGCGTTCCTCACCTCTTGCCTTAGCCGATACTTCAGCGATTGCAGAACAAGGCCCGAAGGATTTTCATAGACACTAACAGTGGCATCCCTCCCAGCGTGCCTGGAGATATCTTCAGGCCCACTCCAACGGGCGGCGAGCGCAAGGATGAGTTGTCAATCTTCAGTGGCAAGACCTACACACTCACCACCAAGGCCGCCCCTCGCACACGCCACACTACTGCCACCACATCTTCTTCACCTGGTTCCCCGCCATCAACCTCGGACTCTCCGAGTGCTCCGAGCCACGCATTTATGCCTGTAGACAACCCCTCTTTTGCGAATGTACACCCGAGCCTTGTCATGGAATTGCGTGGTTTCGATGGACATATAGCCGCTCAGATTCGAGAAGCATGTGAGACGAATGGTGCAGGGTTTATATCCGAAATGGAGGTTTCTCAGCAAGAGTATTTATCCCAGCGGCAAATGGAAGCTGCGCAGAGGGAAAGGGCAGAACGTGATGAGATGGAGAAGCGACAACTGGAGAGGCGACAGATGGAGATGGAGGAACAGCGATTTTATGAAGAACAGGAGGAGGAAGAGCGGCAACTGCAGTTGCAAGAGCAAGAAGAGCGCTACCGACAGCAGCAGCAGGCCATTCATGAGCAACAGGTTCAGCGTCATTTAGAGCTTGACCAGCAACGACAGCAACTTCGACGACACCAGCCTCACGTCCACCAACAATCCCAGCAAGCTCCGTCTCAGCATTACCAGCAGCATTTCTACAATGACCATCATATGGACCATACCTCCGCGGGACTGCCGATCCAACATGTCACAGATCATCACTCCATATCCTCACATTCACTCAACCAGATGCAACCGGAGAGACCAGCTCAGCCGCAGCCCCTTGCTCAACAACATTCTATGTACACAATACCTCCAGAATATCGAAAGGCGCTGCATCAGCACCCAGTGCCTCCCCAACAACCTACCACATCTAGTTCTTCGCATTACGCTGACCATGAGCAGCCGTATGCTAACTACTCCTTGACACGTATACACAAGCCCCGAGCGTCCGACCATCGGCCTGCGGAAGCTACACAGCCTCTAGTATCGCATCAAATGGAATTTGAACAACAGTATACGGGTCATACTCAACTACAAGAACACCCACAACAGCAACAGCAACCTCAATCGGCCCACCAGGAGACGTACCAATACTGGACCCCGCGGGATGCTCCATACTCGTCTATCGATCAAGTAACCCAAGCACATGGGGTTTATGGACATCTTCAGCAGCAAAACCAGCACTATACGCCCGACGGTGTACTAAGGGGGATTGCGGCAGACGACACAAGCCTACAGGAAACGTGGCAGTCATATATGTACAAGGTATATCTTTCCTTTATATAGTCCCCATTATTTACCATAGCTGATCATCGCCTAGGTGGGCTCTCCCCGCCAATTTTTCGAGGACTAGGATTATAGGATATCACTGTTATTTCATATAATATCTAAAGTATGTATTATTATTGTTTCCTCCTTATCTGTCGCGTATTGTTTTCGACTCTTATGCTATCTGTGTCACTGGTTGCAAAATAGAATAGAATAGGCTATCTCGTAATCTCTCTATGTTTTCTTTGTTGATCGTTTAATAACCCCAACGAATGCAGATCAGCTGCTTTTGTGCTTTTGGAAACGGCGCGCCACAACAAACGTGAGTCGTCATCGTCTCAATAGTTCCCTCTATTGCTTCATGATTATGGAGAGAGGCTCGTCACGACGAGTATGTCCTTCAAGTTCGCGTCGTCATTGTTATTGTCAGACTTACCTTAGTTTGCCCATTTTTGAACCTTATTTCTCGCCAATGCCATTCAAATTGCTGGGCGTGAGAAAATACAAAGGCAAGATGGAGAATGGAAGCGGATAGAAGGCAGAGGGAACTAGAATATACTGCTAGGAAGTCAACTCCACATGCCATCTTCCTGAATACAATGCCGCTACAAACGATTCGCTTTGACTAGACTCAAAAAAATGCATCGTAACTGGTTGTTGATCGACCTCTCACATCACTTAAACCCCGTTTCAGATTTTCGACGGACCACTCAATATCCATGGTGCTCTAGACGCCCAGGCGCCCATATTCGGTGCATTTCTCCCAGAGAACCATGTATAAGAAATCGCGGTTCCAGATATCACCAGCAGTTTTGCCATGGTGTCCATGCCTCAAACCCATGCGCTCACTATGACAATACAATTCACCCATATTACTTACCAGTGAGTCGAAAAACACCTCTTGTGTATGTGAAACTCACGTACAACCAGAATATGTTCCAGAATGGGAGAGGTAGCGCCCATAACTTTAATCACAGCCATGATTACTGTCAGGACTGATCTCTGTCATTGAAATTCAGATTAGACGAAATGCATAAAGGGATTCATGCGACATACCTGGGTCATAAGTTTTCCTTAAGCCGAACCGTCAAGAATGCCAAGAAAATTCTTTTCATTTCATATTCTTGTGCCCTCAATTCAGAGACAGGATACCTCAAATCCGGTACCAGGCCGACCAGAGAACAAGGTCCGACGCGGTGAATTCATTTAACAAGCATCATTTTGTAGTTTTGGCGCCACAAGACCATAAATCTTGATTCTCCTCAATTCTTGTGGCACATTTGCTTCGGATGGCATTCCCGCACATAACTTGAAGTTCTCCCAGCTTGCTCCGAATGACTCCAAAATGAATCCATGTACTTATGAGGTTGGAACCAGGTACTGAAGGCATCATGTACACCACTGGCCATTTTGCAAACATCATATCTGTTGATAGGACTCTTGCGTTCCACAATATGAAAGAGCCATGTTACAAGGGGTTTGGACTTGGTGTGGTGCACCACTACACCATGCGTCCCCCTTGAACCCAGGGCTTTTGATTGATGCAGTACTTAGCACACATGCGGAATCGAAGTGATGTAGCTTTTGATCACCAAATACTGTGAGAACTACATGCCATGCGAGACCACCACAAACACCCTCAAGACTGACGAGGAATGCAATCATGATATCGATAGCCCTATTGTCTCTTGGAAGGAGGCCTGCATCGTCAAACACCAAGATCAAAGCCCAGAGAAGAGCAGGAAGAGAAAGCAGACTTGCAGGTGGTATGGCCAAGGTGATGGAGGAGCGCAACAGGAAGACAGTCATTTGAGTCAAAAAAGACCATCAGAATAAGACTGAAAGAAACAAGAAAATGATAAGAGATCTACTTGCCACGGTGGATAATAGTCGCGGACAGTGATTTATATGAGCTTGCTGAAAACGGGTCAGAATCGCAGTCTAAAATGACGGAAATTAAACACAAAGCACAAGAGAATCTCACAGTACCAGCCAAGTTCAAGAGCTTCCATACTCTTCAATCATATGGCCAAGTGCTGACAAACACCACCCACTCGGTGTCGCAGTCAGACACAAACGATGAAAGACGTACATACTAAGTATGTCAGGCACCTTGCAGGAGATTTCCTGGTCCATCGGGCTCGGAGAATTTACGGCCCGCCTGGTGTTGGAACGTCATACACTAGTATATCATACAGGTGAAGTATAATTTGACTGTGATACGAAATATTCCGGTAGTCGTGACGGTCAATTGAGCAGCGTTATGGAGTGTGCAGCAGACGCTTTGTTAATAGCATCACTATCCGAAATTTGCGCGGCTAGAAACAATAACATAGCCTATCTCGTTCTTGCTCGCTATTGATATAGGAAATGAAGGCTATACCATTTTTTTGCAAAAAAAATGGTGTCGGAACGGGACCATCCATTCCTCGACTTGATAAAACACAAGCCAAGCATTTTAAGGCGCCAACGAATGCCCCGTGTTATCCTGGTCATTTTGGCGAAGAGGCACTGTCACCCGTTACTGACAAAGATTCATTTTGCCTAGCTGTCACTGTTAGAATTATTAGTATCAGGTACATAACAGATGATGCTATCAAGAGAAATCTATCCCAGTTGTTACGAAAACAGTGATTTGGCCAGACATAGCGTGAGGAGTCTCTGTGGGAGCAGGTGTAGTGAGAGCAGGCACGACTGTCCGCCGAGAGTTTAGGAGGTAAATACCTTGTGCAGGCTGTTACTACTAGCATACCTCATACCCGAGCTATGAGTATCTAGTGAGGGAAATTCATGGGCGGAACATCATCGAAGATGCAGCCAATAATAATGCCCTACCATGCCACAAGCCTTCACGCTTCACTATAACGGGATTTCAACAGACCTTCGAGAAGACTGCATCTACTTGTTTTCGAGTTGCCCTACCGTCCACGAACCATTGATACGTAAAGTATCATCTGGGTGCCATCTGACTCAGTTTTTTTTTTTGGGCCGAGCCTCTTCGTCGCTTTACCTTGTGACCCGATTCGGCGCTACTCTTCCTTTCCGTAAGAGCTGCCAAGGCAATATTCACACGCTCAATGATGATCCATGATATCGATCACCCTCATAAGACCATTCCATATGTTCAGTTGCATTCCAGGACGGCCGGCATGAGCCACATTTCCTTCCATCATGTCAATCCAAGTATACGTATATATACGCCTCTACGGAGCTTGTGCAGCATCCCCTCTTTAAAACAGAACAAGGACGGGACATCCATAGGCTGTGAACTTCGCGCCCCCAAGCATGTTGTCGAGCGCCAGCCAATCGACGATTGCAACTACTAGTATCATCCTTGTTCTGTGGAGTCTGTATACCCTACGCTCCAAGTTCAAGGGTGGCCGTATTTTACCTCCGGGCCCGACCAGAATTCCTCTACTTGGGAATCTTTTGCAAGTACCTAGCAAGGTGCACCTTTCGTTCGCCACTCATGTCAAACTACAAAATCTCAATTGAAAATGCTTGACAGCATCTGGCAACCTACTTTAAAGGCATCCTCGAACAGTATGGAGGTCTCGTATCATTGGATTTGGCTGGTTATGTAAGATCTCGTCTTCTGCCTAAGTAAAATCAGAATGGTTCCTGATCGAACATCTTGTAGACCATTGTCTTGATTGGCGACATGAAAGTGGCCAAAACGTTGCTCGAAAAGCACTCGGCTAAGCATTCGTCGCGACCAAAGCTGCATTACTTCGTACGTCGTTCTTTTCTACATTCCTTTGGAGTTCCTCATGATCGTTGATCTCAGCGCAAGCACATCGATCCCATGAATGACCTATGGGGTCTAGGCGAGGACCGCTCTGAGGTGTATTCGATAGGCCGCAGACTTATGAATAACACCATGTCCGTCGTACGAGCTGGGAAGACAGAGCGACATCAAGAATTCGAAGCTATTCTAAATGTCCAGCATCTGCTCGACGATGGCGGGAAAAATTGGTTTCACCACATCGAGAGGTAGCTTTTCTGATCCTGCAGAAGGGGATTCACACTTATCGTTAAACTTTACAGAGCTGGAGCTAGTACCGTACTTACAGCAGCCTTTGGCCTTCACTGTCCAACAGGGCACGAGCCTGCTCTTAGGGAGGTCCATGCCGTGAGTGCGGAACAATTACCAGTGGAATACCGTAATAACTTCGCCTAAGTACCTCGCCGAGTTGGTCCACTTGGTGACCCCGACCGCCAGTATAATCAATTTCCTTCCCTTCTTGGACTTGATACCTGGTCCGATGCCATGGCGAATCCGTGCACGGTCATTTCGGGAGCGAAATGATGTACTCTTCGAGAAACTCATAGATCATGCTATGATGTGCAGTGCGTCCGGCATGGAAACGTATGCCTCTTGTTCTCGATCAATTTGGCAGTTGACCAACGATTTGACTAACAGATGGACTGCTACCTTTGCGGGGAAAGACAAATCTAAAGGAGATCAGTGTCGTCTGATGAGACACTTCGTTGATGTAAGTGATATTTACTGTTCTCTCACCCTAACTGATCGTAAACGTAGGCCGCCATTGAATCGGTAAAGACATTGTAGATGTTCCTCAGTTCCCTTGTTCTTACATCATGTCAGACCACAATGTCCCTCAAGATCTTCGTCCTTGCTTGCATTCGTTATCCGGAATGGATTTCCATCGCGCAAAAAGAGATCGATAATGTTGTAGGGCCTGATCGCTTGCCGTCCTTCAAGGATCGGCCTTTCCTTCCGTATATTGAGGCTATTGTTCGAGGTGCGTTATAATTTTCATGCCTTGAGCAATGTCATCTAACGTCAACGCTTTTACAGAAACTCTCCGTTGGCGCCCCGCAGGCATGCTTAATGCATCTCGGTTACTTGTCGAAACTCATCTAGAACTGTAGCTCGGTATGGTGTGCCCCATTTATCAACTGACGAGGATATGATCGAGTATAATGGACAAGAGTACTTCATTCCCAAGGGCAGTATCATCATTGCAGTTACCTTGTAAGTATACTAATACTTATCATATGCTTTCGAGATGTGTTTAATATATTAATCTCGTTAGGGCGATGGAGCATGACCAGTCAAAATATGAAGATCACGACCGGTTCATGCCTGAGCGCTTCCTCGATTCAGAAGGTAAGCTGAAGCCAGATTATGAGACAAGTGCCTTTGGTTTCGGCCGACGTGGTTAGAATTCCCATTTCGATATTCAACACCAGTTTCTCAACAGCCTTACAGCATGTCCGGGGATTCCGTTTGCCGAGCGATCGCTGTGGACAAATATCGTTACAATGTTGTGGACGTTTAATATCCGTCCTTCCAATGAAGTTGATCCCAATACTGGTCTACCATTTCAATATGACGACAGCGATGCAGCATTCTCCGGAGATGTGGGTGATCCATTTCTTTTGTTCAACAATCGTATTGACTATAGTGCTGAATACACAGATAGCTAATGCACCATTCGAATTTCCGGTTATTTTTGAGCCTCGCTCTGCACAGCGCGTTGAGGTGGCCAGGAGTGAGTGGGCAGAGCGCGAAAAGGACCTGATAATGCCCGCAGCTACATAACAACGATTTTCGTTTCCCATTATTTCTAATGGATGGAGAGCGCCATGCAAGAATAATATCAATACAGTACACTGTCACTTGGTTTTGATTTTGCTCTTTAATAAGGTAGTTATAACAATAAAATGAATTTGAACTGACGGAACGACCCCGTACATGTTTGAAGATAATGACAAAGGGAAGACCGGATGAAGACTTCGAAGAATGATCCGGTATTTATGCCATGTATAGCCTAAAGAAAATGTTAGATCGAAAATTTGTAATGTTGAGTTGGACTGAACGTACCAGAATGCAAGTTGCTAGTTTGACTTGGGTTCAACTCTGAACTTAACTATATGACGTCTTGACGGCCTAGTGCAAGGGCTGGTGAGTGTGGAGTTAATCATGGGTCCCGTTGGCGAGTGGAGAAGACTCGGAGAGAGAATGAGGATATGAGTTTTTTGGGGCATAGTTTAGTGGGTGAAGGTAGAGCTTGGGTCATCTGTGGGCAGCCGAGGCCTGAGGAGCCCAGTATGATGACAGTGGACGTTGAGTGACGTGTATGGGGCTGGCGCATGGAGAGGGGACGACGAGTATTGTACTGATAGCGTGTTCGAGCAGTACTGGACAGGGATGAGACGAAAGTACGGATGTGCGCCATGGGCGCCGTCGGTGGTGTGTCACGAGGCGCGAGGGTGGTCGTTGTCGGTGGTGGCCATCCTCGGGGATTCAGAGTTGGGAGACACGGAGGCACCCAGCAGCCGAGGGACGGCGCAGGCCGAGTTGCGTGGTATGTGTCGGGGGGAAGATTGTTGTGGCGAACCCCTGGAAAGGGAGATGTCAAAAGGGCTCCCTGGCAGATTCGAGTCCTCTTCTGAACGATCCGGAGATCTCTGCTCTGGGTGCCACGGGTGAAGAGGTTGTGACTTTGTGGAGCGACAGAAAGATGAGTTGAGTGAGACAGTCTTTGGGAGACAGAGATGGAGTCATTGGTAGATCCCAAAGTTGCCATGTACATTAGGGTGTTGATGGATGTTGTTGTTGGAAATATCCAATGAGAGTGTGTGGGGTATGGGCACTTTGAAATTGCTGGGACTGAAGAGGCACCGATTTGGGGAGATGTCGTATTCGATATGGTTCCTTTCTAATTGTTTATAAAAACACAGGCTAGGAAAGGTGTAGCTTCGCTTACAGCCGAAAGGATTTGACAAGGGGGCTTCAAATCAAGGGTCGAGACCGGCATTTCCTTGACGATGGACCTCATAGCCTAGAGACGTCCTTAATGGTGCCCAACAACGTCTATCTCGGATAACGCTTTCTGCATGAAATCCTATTAGTGCGACACATTGTGAAAATGGATGGCTGACCCTTTCCAATGCCACAAATGTTCTTTCCACTCTCAAGGCGCCACAGCTCCTTGTTCTAAATGCATCACCTCTCACTGAGCGAGATATACCAACTCATAGCTGGAACGGATACGTATTACGCTTCCTTGCTTTTGTCCTTTCCTCCGTGTCTACTCGACTTTGGAATGTCGTACATATTTTGCGTTCGTATCTTCCACCCTCCATTGAGAAACAGGGCATCTCAAAACCGGCGCCGATTGCAGACCAACCGGGGAAGATGTTAACCGTAATGAGTATAGTGGCAAGCATCAAATTCATACAATAATTGTAGATGTGATAGGAAATATTTACATACATGATGTGCCTAAGTCTATAAGCCCTTACACAGCATCTTGCCTCTATTGATCTGAGCCTTGCAAAGCGTGACCTCCGTTGGTACGGCAACAACCGCCGCCAACAATATCCCAGTCGAATCCGCAAATCCAAGTGAGCCAATCTTGAACTCCCTCTCTTGCTTCGTGCGCTCGACGTCGTGCGTGCTCTGCGGGTCAGGGCGTTCCTGGTTGATGCGGTAGAACACATTCACGCTGGATAAAATGAACGGCTAAACACCCTAGACGCCAAATACTGAGAGGAGGACGTACTAGGCAAGACCACCACAGACGCCCTCAACACTGATAAGAAGGAATACTGCTACAATACTTACGGCACCATCGTCTCCTGGAAAAAAACCCACGGCAGACTCGAACGCCAAGATGGTGAAAATCAAGGCCTGGAGAACAGCAGGGAGAGAAAGCAGACTTGCGGGAAGGGGTGGCATGCCCATAGTAATCGAGGATCGCGACAGGAAGACAGTCGTTTGATACACGAGCTATTGGTAGGCCCATCAAAATAACTGCAAAAAATAAGTGAGTGGTGAGAAACGAACTTGCCACAGTGGATAGTAGTCGCGGATAGTGTGGATGAGCTTGCTGAGAACAGGGTGATCCTCGGGATTAGGTATGGGATACAGGAGGGTCGGAGCAATTCCCTGACAGTACCTTAAGATCATCGTGAAGACCACCACACGACTATACGTACTTGGTTAATCGTATACTCAAACTGTGACACTCAGCAAATTTCCAGCAATGCAACTTCCTTCACTTACCAGATAGACGATGACTAGAGTAAGGAGTGAAATGGATAATGGAAGATTGAAGCAGAGGCTACTTACATAGAGGTAACATGTACTTTCCCAATAGGGGTTTGACTAGGCGCCACTTATCGCTCGCAGATAACGATGTTCCCTTTTTGGGACCAGAAGGCACAGAGCCTTCCTCCTCCCCAGCCTCATCCTCCGTTGTGGGAAGCGGGATATACAATACGCTGGAGTCTGCCGCGGGACTTGTTGCATCATCGTATGTTGAGGGAGAGAGGAAGGCCGAACTGTGGGGTAACAGGAAGAAGTATGTGATTGGTATAACCCAGGGCATGATCTAGACAATAAACATAAGCGAGAAAATTGCGAAAGAAGCACGTGGAGACGCACTGCAGAAAGCCCAACACCAACTCGCACACCCCAACTGCGAAGCTCCCACCAAAGAAATGCTCCAACGAGACCGGCCGCTCCGGTACCAGAGGCGAAATATCTAGAGATGTCTGAGGATCGATTTCTCGAGGATGAGAAGGTGCAGCTGACCCAACACTACGGCCTGCGACGGGCGGTGGGGCATACGTAGTCGAAAGCTGTAAGAAAGTTAACTCGCCTAGGCCTGGTCGTTTGAGAAGGTTCAGCCGACTAGCTGCACGTGGAAAAGAGAGCCGACCTGATGAGAATGATGCAAAGCTAATCCCGAGAAGTCGCATATTGAGACTATCAAAAGCGGCAACGATCTTAACAAGGATCAGAGCTCGCTGAGAAGATAAGGTCCTGTGCGTACGATCATCCCCAGCGAACTAAGCAAGCAACACCCTATTAAACGTTTCGTATATTGTATACGGCCCTTCAGTATATAAGGCCATCCAACCTTTGCAGCTAGAGCGGGGGCGATGTTAACGAACGCAATTATTCCTTTAGGAGTCGAAGGTGGTACAAGGTCTAGGGCAGCAGAGAGTATGATGACGTAAAGTACTGAACATAGGACAATGTCACTCTTGGACGAAGGGATATAACTCAAAGGCTCACCGTTATTGATAAGGCCAAAAAGAAAGAAAGAGATGCCAAGTCTCCAAGAAAGCCGTCGTTCCCGTGCTGGAAATTGAATGTTGTCAGTACCACAACATAAGTAGGCGCGTGATGTGGGATCACAGTACTCGTTAAACAGTACCTTTCTCGTCCCTTATGACTTGTGATAGTTGTTCGTCATCTACCACGGACGCGCGGTCGAGAGCGATGGGTCCCACGGGGGTATTCCGAGCTAACTGGGGCTCTAATGGTTGCATTTCAATGTTTGCTGATGAAACGAGCGCTGTAGAGAGTGTATTCCGTATAACAGATAATGTATCAGAAGAAACTACCATACACTGAGCATATCGCGTGAATGGTACTGAGAGAGGAGTATGTATGGAGACAAAGAGGAGCAAATGTCCCGATTAGAGATTGCCCGATTTGGCAGGTATTACTAATACTATCTCCCGAATGACTCGGAGCCACCACCTTCAGGAACAGTAGACTTGGTCGACGTGTGTATTGTTTCCTATATGGAATAAAGGTAGATTCCATTTGAATAGACGTTACTATGAAGTAGTCCACTATGCCACGTCGATATCTGCCAAGGATAAGAGCGCTGACGGTCCATCATGGTAAATTCCGCAGCCTTGCGACAGCCTCCCGTCCCCCACATGTTCACTTGGTGATTAATAACTTTGTCTTCTCGCATACTTCTTACCTCGTTGGAAGTCAAACGTGTCCTTTCCCTCCAATTTCCGCCGGTCATTGGTGCAACGTTGGCGCCTCACTTGAAACTCTATTTACACGCAACGCAGCACGAGGCAACCACATACATAAGGGGTCTCCTGGAGTGTTGGGTCTTTCCTGAAGCCTCATTGGTCATTTAAACTGGACCTGTGCCTCTGCCTTCCCGTCCTATTACGGCTGCCCCGCAGAAATCATCTTGTGAGAACTTCTCTCCTGTGCAGAGCTGATTGACTGAGGAGCCGATGCTTTATTAGAGAAGGTGACCTTTTTCACCACGACACAAGACACGTTGAAGATACAACGTCACGGCCGCAACCAATATTCTGTGGCGTCACGGTGTAGCTATGCCAGTCCTCATTGCCATCCGGATGTGGGACGCGCGTCGGACGAGCCGACTTATGTCAGGGAAAATTTGAACACAAATCAAAGGCAGTCAGTGTGCAACCGTATTTCTATTGACACCCGTCGTTATTGAAGTAATGATACAAAGTTCCCACCCATGGCGTCAAGTACACGATTTCGGCAAGATGACAATCGGTTTGCCGCCACAAATAACAGCGATAGCTTCTGGTATGAGACACGGGATGGAATAACATTGTGGGAGACGTGCGGTCTATGAGACACTTACATCAGTGATTTTGACCGGTGAGCATGCCACAGATGGTTGGATTTTGAGATCAAAGTGGGCTAGAAATTGGAGCAGGAAATTTACAGGGATAGAAAGCACCAGAGGTCTCCAGAAATATCCTTGGATCACCAGCGTCCAACGACTAGGTCTCGACTTGATTCGCCTGGAGCGACGAGCTCCACGTCTGCCAACATGAGATTCCGAAACGCCACAGTTCAACGATGAATCTATCTCTAGGACCAGATGTACTTCTTCCTCTACGATTGGCGTGCTTTGTAACAATCAGCTCCGGTCTCACCAAACATAAAATCGACGATAAACGATGAACAAAGGGATGTGATATGATAGACTATATACAACGAGAGGGCTATATGTAAAAGGGAAATCGTGAAGGTATAAAAGAGTGGGGGATACAAGAGATTGGGGGCACGGGAGAGTGTATCAAGACAGTCGCAGGTCCGTGAACGCCTCAAGATTTTTGCGTATCGCGTGTTTTTGAAGGGCCGTGAATGAAATATCTCTGAAATTCCAATCAGCCAATTGGATTTTTGGTAGGTGGAGGAAAAGGATCGAAGACGTGAAAAGACGAATACGGTGGCAATGACGACGCCGACAATTCTTCCGAGAGCCTATGAATACATGGGATTTACTCACCATTATTGTTGGGGCCGCCCTATGTACGCCTGAACTTCACGGCCGGAAGTGGGTATATTTTCGCAAGGGCGTCCCTAATCGTAAGAGCTTTTCTAGCCAAGACTTATAAATTTCGCTGACCGTAGAGAATGATAGGTAACGGGCTTAACTGTATCCCCCTGGGTACTATCTCCTTCGATTGCTCTAAGGCGATAATTCGCGCCTCGAGGTCTTGAATCTGTCTCGCGAGCATATCCAATTGCGCCTGGAAGAGGACCTGATGAAATAAGGGAACTTAATGAATTACATGAGGGCCCTGGATCTATGATTTATCAGAGGGGCGTATCACTTACTGGATGACAGTACTGAGGGCATGGGTGCCAGATGAAAGAAGAAAACGTGTCGAGGGTGGGTTGAATGTTGAGAGTCGACGAAAGCACTGGCAAAATTCGTCTTTTTAACTCTAGCGATCTAGCTGCCATATCTAGGCCATCCAAACTCGCAGGAAGACCGGGCATGTTTTCGAGGAATGGTTTTCTCCAGTTCGAGTCCATAATAATCGAACGCCGTCGGTTGTGTGGATCCAGACCCATCACGAACGGGTGGGGGGGTTTCATCAAGAAGTCTCGAGTTACGACATCGTAATCGTAAATAAGTATATATCAACAAGCCGAAGAATGGCGGCATCGATAGGGGACTCGGAACTCTGCAGAGCGGCAAGCTGGATCTGGTCTCTATCTCGCGATATTCATACTTCCCTCTCCCACCTCCCCAGAAGCAGATTTCGATCTGCCTTACCGCTTGATCGGAGCTTCCATCCTGTCATCCTGTGAAGAATGTAGGGTGAGCTCGCGCCGTAGCTCGACATGGCCAATCTTTCTCGTTCGCCTGTGATACTCCATTGTAAAGCGTAAGCGCTCCGGCGTCAACAATTACAGCAGTCGAGAAGTTGGAGTCCGATGAATGGATTATACTCGAGCGGCCAATGCTGTGAACTTGTGGCGTGGAAGGAGGGGCTATACGCCGTTAGAAGATTGTGACGCCTCGGGTGGCTTTGAGAATGTAGGTGAAGACAAAATTGAGAAAAATCCCGAGGATCAGATGTAATTGATCAACAAGTTGCAGACAGGGGAATAGAAGGGGTAGAGCGGCGTCAAGGGAGAGACATACACTGGGAATACCATTATCCGAGAAAGGTATCTCCGCAGCCATCAGATTTTCGATCTTGACATGCGTCGCACGAAACCGTACCCTAAGCCCGAACCTTATCTTACAGAGATATAAGGAGCAGAAGGGACCAATAAGCGAAGGACGGTAGTGGAAGTCCTGTCGCTGGGGTTCGACTATTGTGCTACTCTGAGACATGGTGATGATTCAGGAATTAATCCCTTTTCAAAGAATTTTTCATCAAAGCCGATTATGTCAAGGTCAAGTCTAGAGGAGAAGTCTTCTGCCAAAGAATAATTGTGTTGTCGTGGTTCCATGGACAATGGCTAGTCCTGTTGGATGCCGTTAAAGTGTCGGCCAATCAATATTCCTGACCGAAAGTAAGGGACGACAAAGGCAGCCTTTTAAGGTAGAACTGCTTATTGTCCAGTCGAGTCATAATTAGATATCCAAACTAGTTCATTGTTGTTTTTGAAGGTTGCCAGACGACCGACCAGACGACGGAAGAATTTTTTGGGAACAAGAACTAGTTCATGTGCACGTGACCTCCGTCAATGCGTGGCGCGCAGATCGAACAAAAATCTTCCAGGACTAATCAGTAGAAGGAGTATGCTAAACCTTATACGGAGTGTACAACGTGGTATACTGTACTTGTGATGCAGTGTAGGCTCGGCAATGTGATCGGACTTATCAGTCTACATTTAAACCGGTGGGAGCACTCATGTGTGCTTCGCCATGTTAGACACGCTTTCTAGAGAGGTAACTTTGATTTTAAATCACTGAGAAAAAAAAATTGAAGGACACGTGGGGAACATGTTCCGTTGTTCTGATCTATTTTGCTAGAAGGGCAGTAAAATAAGTTCACGAACACAGATGAAAGTCGCAAAAGCGACTCCAATAAAGCTTTGCGTAAGCTAGGTGAGAGTGACCGGTGTCAAAGTAATAATAGACATCACCGACCTCGGCGGAACGGACCTTAATACTACCACACTTCCATTCTATCAAGTTTACCCAAGAAGACTATAGGAATCCGTGTCGGAGCCTGACCTGAAGAGACTAAATCGAGTCCAGCTCCTCCACTGGCCACAATGTCAAACGTCGAATATCGTTCTTTAGAAGGATTGATCGAAGAGGTCTTGAGTACAGGGACGCATTGTCATTGAATTATCGAAGATTTCCATTTCAAAGATCGCCAATAATTAAAGCCTAACATCTCTTTGCCAATTGACTTTGATTCGCTAAAAAGTAGTTCGACTTACTGATACATGCGGCGTGGGACAATTTTCCACGTATTAGTTGTTTTCACCGGGGCAGAACGCTACTCACGACGATCAATGAACCTAATATTGAGATCACGAGTACCCCGCCGTTGAGGAATCCCTTGAGACATGGAAATTACATATGTCAGCGATGGCCTTGATCTTCCATTGCCGCGGAAAGCAAATGCACCTGTTAGGCATGATGGCGTGATGGCGTCTACGAAGAGGATCCAATATGCCCGGGTGAGAATGCTTGATGGTTATCATAAATCAACACCTGGCTCTGGGTCGGTGATAACGAAAGCAGACACACGTCTTCACCCCTCGGATCATGTAAGCTTCTGATTTGCGAAATTTGCGAAAGACTCGAAGGGTTTATTCTTCTTTCAGTTCACACACGTTTGTCCTACTTCTACGAAGGTCTTGAGATATCAAAAGATCGGGTGAGGGAACAAGGTGCAGTCCAGTTTGTTCACATAATACAGAGGACATACCCTAACGCCGTCTCAAGTACCATAGCGGGCTCCACACAACGTGCTGATGATGCTCGATCGGTCCCCAACTTCGGTTCGAAGAGTGCAAAAATTAAAAGGGAAAGAAGCCTGAACCTAGCCTCCGAACGGTTTGGCGGCTAAAGCGCTGATGGATAGAACGACACACCTTTTGCTCTTGTCGTATTTGTCGTGGAACAGGCATAGCCCTTCCAAGTCCGATACATTGTCCGAGACGGGCCCGTCGCACATTGTTAGGCCAAGTAATCTAATTCAATACCATAGTAACCTAGAAGACGAAGTACTGTCAGATTGAACAACGCACTTCTTGCTTTTGTATTATCGGGGCACGCCTCCCCGGGCTCCAGGATACGTTTCCCGACATAGCTCCACAAGAGGTTGCTGGAAACCTGGTCTACTAGATGAAAGAATGAGAACGATCCATGGCGACGCGTAATACAAAGCTGTCCTAGTAACAACCTTTGTACTCGCAGTTGACATCCGTGTCGGTGGCTGAAACTACCCATAACGGGAACAAAATCTGATCTCAGATTAACCATATATGTAATATGCTCGCCGGCGTTAGCCGGTTCGCCTTGATTTCAGCGATGAAGTAAGTAAGTACATGGAGTCGTTTCATAGATCAATCATCTTTTTAGGAGTCCCGTGACAACAAGGATTTCCGTTTGTCGTGAGCAGTCCTTACAAGACCTCTTGTCCCAATTGGGTGTCAGAGCTCGCTGCCTTGTTATCCTGTCCAATCCAACGATTCAGAATCACTCCACTGACGTCGCGGGGACTACCAAAGGGTCCTCAATCCACCGGACATCCTTACCAATTCATCGCATAAAATACCAACATCACAAATGAAAGTGCAGCCATGGTAATGGCCGATCTTACAGCAATGCGCTATACATCTGGAAAAACAATGGATGAAACCATGACCACTGATCAGGTATATGAAAATACAAAAGGACGGGGACGAGCCGAAATTGTACATCGATGGTCATTTTCAGGTTTCTTCTTCACCGTGAGATGATGTGAAAGGGGAATGTAGTCACCGCCATGGATGCGGAGGCTCCACGGATCTTTAACAAGTTCGGTGCTCGTCCTGTGGCTGAAAAATTCGCAGATCACCCACAGGTGCATGAAAAGAATTCACAGCCTTTATACCCAAGCTCATCGACAATTACTTTCTTGTCGCTGGTAGTTAACTGTTGGCGCCTCTATGCAACGAAGCCATATGCTGCACTTACTTACCTCTTACTATATGGCAGCCCCCTCTTTCATCACACTCATGATCTGTGGTGACTGTTGGCACCTATTTCGTCGTCGCCGTCGATCCGGATTCCACGAACCTTTGTCAAGATCGCGAAGCGCTGTAAAACTGACGCGAAAGCCTTCGTTCTAGATGGGTCTACCTTTTGTTCAGCACCTACTAGGTTTGTCCAGTTGGTCGAACATGGGCCCAGGCAGACGCTGGAGAAGAATAGAAATCCGACCTCTCAAGCTTTCACGTACCTTGGTACAAGCTATACCGATATGTAGGCCACTGGTGGACAGCTAGGAGAGTTTCGTGAGAATAGCGACTACGATCAAAGGCGCCGGCAACACCTGGCTACATAAGTACTGTTGACCCCGAACTTTACCTGGACTGCTGAAGAATCTCAACTCTCGATAACATCCCGACTGAAAAGCAGGACAAGCCCGTCAATCACACAGAGTTCCCAGGGGTTACTCGGTCCGACGTGCAAGGCATCAATACACTGATGTTGCTGATGAATGTTCTCGTCAGAAGGTGAAGTCACAAGATTAGTCTCTGGCACCGAGGCTGGGCTCAAAAGGAAGGGAGACTATCGGAGTGACGCAGCCTTCAAGAGTCGTGCGAGCATGCATCAAAAACTTTGCCACGAGGCGACCCCGTGACGTGGGCGTTGCTATATCCAACGAGAACTCCTTCGTCGTTGTCCTCCACGATGTCGGCGGCGGTCTCCACGACGTCGACGTCTCCCTTTCACGGCCGTCACCGCCGTCATTCTTCCCATCCAGGCTTCTCTCACCTCTTCAGTACCCCCCTTGGCTCACCTTTCCTTACAACATCGGATCTACCGGACTCAGAGCTCGTCGACGGAGCCCCTCTCGCCGTCCCACACGCACATACCATTACACGCCCGCCATCACCAACACCGACTGTTGACTCCTCTTCCTTTTCATTCGTTCAATTTGATTTTAACCTTTCAACACCGAATCGATCACCATTCAAAAACATCTTACCCCGCATCTGGGACGTTCTTTCACCTCCTAGGCCACCCTACCACTCGTATACTTACAGATATGGATCACAAAGGATGCGGACGAAATGTTTTGATGACCCGATCCATTACAACGGGCTTGAGCCACTCGACGGCGAGGAGGGCGAGCTCGTTGCTGTTGACGATGAAGCATGCTTTTTCATTGACTCTTATAATGGATCACGCGCAGTGACAGGCATAGGTATGTCCTTCTGCCTGTTTGTGTTAATGTTTCACTATGATTGAGCACGACCCACGCCATCCCGGCCTGTGGGTCGTTCCGTAATCCTCCCGTCGGCCCCTCGGGCACCGTTTAAACGCCCTTCTATGTCATTCAGTAGTCTCTGCTTTGTTGATGCATCTGCCTGTCGCTCAATAGCGTTTGATCGTCGTTAGTTGACTTTTGATCCCGTTTGTGCATCGTTTAGTCACGATGTCATTTTTACATTCCTTTTTCCTTGATTGTTCTACGAAGGGGCGCACCAAAATCATCCCCTTATTTTTTTCTGTTTGTTGATCTAAAAAATTCAAAACCCGTATGCTGATTTTCGATATGCTAGACATCATCGCTCTTCTACCCCCAGAGCTCGCGTTGTATACTTTTATGCAACTTTGCGATGGTCCCTCTTCCCTGCACACCATACTTACCTGCGGTGCCGTTTCACACACGTGGCGTATGCTGGCTACAGATAACACCATTTGGAGAAGTTTGTTTCTCTCTTGTTGGGATGTCGACCTCACTCGCCGCCGTCGTCGATCCGTCGTGAATCTGAGAGTTGTTGAAAGTACACTCTGGAGAACACCAGAACCGATCACACCTCCTATGCAGCCTGTAACAACAACGCAAAAAAAGAAACGTCGAACGAAGAAACTCTTTTCAAATGATGGTGGATTCCCATTCTCTTCATCCTCATCTACTCCATCTTCACGGTCGAGCCCGCGGCGTTTTTTCTCTCCAACACCGAGTGTTTTTCGTTCGCGGCATATTCCTCTGCCGCCCTCCCGCTCTGCCTCAGGTTCCAGCTCCAACATACCCCCAAGTGCTTCTTGTCGCCCCATCTCCACCTCGTCGATATCGGAAACCGTAATTTCTATTGAGGATCAACAGAAAGACTTTAATAGCGCACCGCTGCAGCTCGACTGGCAGAAGCTGTACCGGATACGCCTTGAACTTGAGCGGCGGTGGAACGGGACCTCTTTGGTGCCCCTCTCTGAATCCCCTTTTCCGTCTTCACCTCCGCCTGCTTCACAGCCTCGGCTCCATCATTACTCACGCCCATATACAACGCTTCCACCGTTTCCCAGTGTTCCGGCGATGGTTCCATATGCGCCCCAAGTTCTGTCAATAACAGGGCACACGGATAGCGTATATTGTCTCGAGTTCGATTCTAAACGAATCATCACTGGATCGAGGGATCGCACGATCAAGGTCTGGAGTCTCAAGGACGGCAGGTTGTTAGGGAACTTTGGTAATCCCATCCCACTCCCCGGAGGAGAGGTTCAGGGGCACACGGGTAGTGTATTGTGCCTCAAGTTCAGCGTTGACTGGGATCTCGGTGAGGAGGACTCCGAGGGCGCAGAGCGCAAGCAGGGATTCATGGTCAGTGGCAGCTCGGACTACTCGGTTTGCGTCTGGAACCTGTGGACCGGCTCGCGCGTTGGGAATAGTGACGATCGCGAGGTTAATGGCGAGCTGCGCACTATACTCCGCGGCCATACCGGGGGTGTGCTTGATCTGCGGATTGACGACCGCTGGATCGTGAGCTGGTGAGTTTAATGTTATCATTTCTTCGCGACCCTATACAGGGTTGTTGAGCGGCCCGTGCTGTGGTTTTCGCGAAATTGGTGCCTGAGTCCGGGCCGATCGAGATGTCTTGCGGTTTGTGGCGCACGTGCTGACGTGTTTCGTTGTTTGGTATAGCTCGAAGGATGCTGGGATTCGAGTGTGGGACAGGGAAACGCTAACGCTTGCTAGGGTACTTAGGGGCCACGAAGGGTCTGTCAACGCTGTTGGGCTCCAGGCTGGCCGTGTTGTGAGTAATCATGCCACTATGGGCAAGAAATGCATTGACTAACAGAATAACAATAACTTGTCGGTTTTTAAGGTCAGCGCCAGCGGTGACGGAAAGATGATCTTGTGGGATATCGCCAGTGGGGAGCGGATCCGGACTTTCCAGGGGCACGATCGTGGTCTCGCGTGTATCGAGTTCAAGGTAAGTATTGCTGTGGCATTCTTCGTTTCACGCTTAGCTCTAAATGATAATGCACGCTTAGGATGGTCTCATCGTGTGTGGCTCGAATGACTGCAAGATCAAAGTGTGGAGCGTAGAAACCGGGGAGTGCGTGCAGACGATTCTTGGGCACGATGCGCTCGTTCGGGCGTTGTCCTTCGACCCAAGGTGCGGCAGACTCGTTAGCGCCAGCTACGATAAGACCGTGAAGGTATGGGACTTTCCATCCGGTGAGTTTGCTCTTGTTTGTTTGCTGCCTCGTGGTTATGACTTTCCACCAGGTAAACTTGTGCGCGAGTTTAGAAACACTCACACGAGCCATATCTTCGACGTGAAGTTCGACGTGACTCGAATTGTTAGGTACGTGCCTTAGAGTATGTTCCAAGTTACTGTGTGCATTATGCTCAACGAGATTTTGATATAGTACTTCTCACGACCACAGGATTGTCGTCATTGATTTCTCGCATGGCCTCGACACTTCGCTTTTTGTTTGAAAAGTCGACCCTGCTACCCATCACTTTCTTGTATCTTTACACCATCCTCGTTCTATCTTGTCTATCTTGTTGACTGGCCACCTGACACCTTTTTATTCTCTTTTTGCCTCTTGCATCTTGATACCATCCACTGTATGATAGAAACATTTTGGTTCGTGGGCCCTCCATATCGCATATGTATGTATGTATATCATCTTGTTGTATCTTGTAGCCTTTTCACTTTTGGATTGGATACCACTACGTTTCCACTTATTCAATCGTTTGACTTGGACTCGATTCGATGGGGAGGAAGGACGGAGTGTAATGGAAATTGTCGTTGATTTATCCACTCAGGCTGTTTGATGAGGGATCATGTCGATGGGGTATATGTAGGGACAAGATGCGATCAGCATCGGTTCCAGCCCGGGCAGTGAGGACTAGCGTGAGATTTACGATGGAAGAGTCTTAAGTCTGTTTAAAGCTTTACGACAATATTCGCTATCTGAATTCTGCGGTTCCAACTCCACTCATCCTCTACTCTGTTCTCTCTGCATGAGGTTATAAATAGTTTAACTCGTTGGAATACTGCCGTAGTATGTAACGAGTTCATATGAGCATGCCTCGACCATGCTATGTTGTGGAGATAGGATAGGTTATCGACTCTGAGACCAAGAATGGAACGGATTAGAATGTGAGCGACATAGGGGTGGGACGCACAAAAGGAAGTCTAGGATTGTCGATGAAGGTATTGGGGATCTGGTCAGTCCGCCGAAAATCTGAGCCACAAGAATGCATAGAAGTGACAAATTTCGCTCTGGTTTCCCCCCCTCCCGGTGTTCCAAGAGTAACATTTGCGAAATACAGCCGGATTTTTTGAGGGTTCCACGGCATAAAGTATCTGGAATCTAGTGAGTTCAAGTCTGCGGCTAACTCCGGTATCAACTCATCATCATCATGACTGTTACTGCGGCCAAGCCACCTCGACACTCTAGTTCTTCAACATGTCGTCAGTCGCCTGTCATTTTTGCAGTTACAGAAGGACCCCCGCTTCAGGTCTCAGAATTCAGGGTTGGCTGGCCCATTCGCAGAAGTCTTCATCATAAGGGTCGCCCGAGCTTCCTTCCAGATCCTGATCCGAGATATCTTTGTTCTCGCTGTCAATCTATGTAACTTATTTAGGACACCACCAGCTTGAGCCGTTACAAAGCCGCTTTCGTCTCCCGTTCGACAAAGGCCTCAAAAACCGAACAAATGGAATGATGATTCTTCCCTTACTGGGTTCCAGGTATAAAGATGAATATCAAGGGAGGATTTTGGTGCAAGTAAACGCCAGTTCTAATTGCCCTCGATTCCTATTTCCATGGATCCCAGTAAGTATCAGGTTCCTTCGAGGGCGAACGTGAAGAATGACACGCATCCTCAAAGGATCGTACTTGCTTGAGACGCGACTCAAGACCCTAAAAGCTCGCGTATCGATCTTGAAAAAAACGACTGCAGAGAGTGAAATCAGAAACGACCACATCCAACAGCCTCCCTCACCTCGCGTCGATCACGAGCTTCGCTCTGGAAAGGTTATAATCGCATATACAGTCATCATTCTAGCCAGTGTCTATTTTCGTCGATGGTATTCAGCTAAAGCTTGAAGTACGTACTTGTCACTGCGTACTCCAACTGCCTCTAATCGGAACATAATCACTGACAGACAAATTGACAATATCAATATCGTAGATATCACTTTTGCCACTTGCCTTCCTAGCAGTTATAATAGAGCCTAGTTGAATTTGTGTTTGCCCTACAGCTGAGCAGCATCTGAAAAATAGCTGTGCCAGGGGAAAATTGAAAGACTCAGGATGATTAGTTTACGTTATATTGGCAGCGCTTCCATGAAAGTGACGTCCACAAGCTCCTAGAATTGTCGTTGACACTCACAAGGCCGTTACTAACCCCGCTACGCATTGATCTCTTCTCTAACAAACTGAATTACGCCTTGATCACTTGATTGATGATACAGAGTTACTGTGGCGCCTTGACCAATGACAAGGGGGCCCGACCAGCGCCATGATACAGGAAATCTATGTAGAATCGGTTCGCTATAACAAATCAACATATGCATGAACTATATTGCAAGAGTATTCTTTACTTACTTTGTTTGAGTATTGAGTGTAACCACTAAGAAAATTCAAGTTTGAGAATAGGTTAATGTTTTTATCTCAGTAAGTCTGTGTATTTCTACTCAGCTGACACCCTCAAGAATATCATATTGGACTTAGAGATCTTGGCTTCATGCTTGCCAGTGATGGTGATCAAAAGAAGTTGCTTAATAATGTGTGCAGACTGAGTACCCATATTTCAAACCTTCACTGACTGGTTGAGAGGTTTGGGAGATTGGATGTTTAGACATAGGAGCACTAGAATATAATTACTACCTATGTATACACAAGTCAATAATGGGTAATGAGCACATCTTGGATGTGAACTCATGGGTTTTTTTTGAGCTGTAAGGGTGTTTTGTGCATGTGTTGAGCTACTTGCTGATAGTGTGTTCCAGTTGATCAAGCTGAGGGTTCCTAGAGAGCAAGTAATGGGTTCAAAAGTTTTTGAGTTTTGCTTCTGTGTCAGAAATATGTATAGTGTGATGGAGTCCCAGTATTGGCATATGAGTTCTCTCTAGGAGGATGACAGGCCAAAGCAATCAATTTTCTAGTTCTAAAATATTGTATAGATAGTCTAATTGTAAATATTCAAAGCCCTAGACAAATAAGTATGGCAAGTAGAATTAAGTAAAGAAGTAGAGTGCAGTGGTGTAGTGCTACTACTCTTGCTGCACCACAAACATAGAGAGAGCATGAGCAAGCTGGATGCACTGTTCTAATGAGCAGACCACAGCACAGAGATGGGCAATATTGACAACATTTTCCTTCTCAAATCAGAACTGTTTGCCATTTGTGCTCTTGAGAGTGTGGTTATCCAAGGGAATTGGATGAATATTCTCAAGGACATATGGCAGAGAAACCATGAGAGTATGCAGGAGGATGTGGTGGCCAAAGCAGCCATGGAATTGCATTCCAATCAGAGTAATGGAGTGAAGTCAGTACATACAGATGAGTGGGCCCTGCAGGATGACCTGTTGACCTTCTGTGGGCACATCTACATCCCCATCATGCCAGAACTTCAGAGGCAGATTGTCAAACAATGCCACAATTTCTGCATTGCTGGTCACCCAGGCAGGTGGAAGACTTTGGAGCTCATGTCCCCCACCTGTTTGATTTGGAATGTGCTTGTCCCTCATAATATTTTCTGATTTGATAGGATATAGCTACCATATCAACATATGTTAGAAGCTGGAGGGTCATACAGGCAAGGGGAAAGTGATCTGGAGCCTGAATTAGACTCCAAAGAAGATGAAGAGGGAGGTGAATGTCTTCATGTTGGGTGAAATTATCTTTAAGCTATCTTTTTGCTCTTATTGCTGTATTATTAATAAAACAACTTTTTAGTGCCCACAACTACATATGTCAGTTGCCATATATGCTTATAATTGAGAGCTATCTGCTGACTTCTATGTAGGGGGTACATGTCTACAGGCCTATAATCACTATCTAAGGTATTGTGCTGTGTAGGAAAGCTGTTTTTTCTTAATGCTCATGATGCCTGATGCCTGAAATCAAATGTGACATAGGCATGCTCATATTGAGTGGGATGCTACTCAAGTCATTAAGATTGAATTGTGCAAGTGAGAGTCAGAAATTTCATAACATTTCAATTTGAATGATAGCATGTTCAATAAATTCTTTCTATAGTACTAACCTAAGCCAGAATCAGATTGGTGGATACCTATTATTTGCAAGCATGTTTGGGGTGTTTTCAGCTTTACTTTGTTCAGCTCAGGTGATATTTATATGAGATCATTAACTTACAAACATCACTCAGAACTTTCTTAAGAGCTAGATAGTGCAACATGTTCCTCATTTCATCTGCAGTAAAATGGCCAAGTGCCCGAAGAGTGGCAGCAAGGCCTGAAACATAAGGAGCAGCCTGTATATTGTTCAACTCATATCAATAGCTTGTATGAGATGAGAAATATACATACCATGGATGTTCCAGACTGGACTGCAGTTGCCTAAGAAATTTCAAATACAGACAAGTTAATGAATTTTGGTCAATTAGACTCACATGTATTCCTCCAATGAAAGCACTAACAATGTCATCCCCTGGAGCAAATATATCAACAGATGACCCATAATTTGAGTACCAGGTTTGTTGATCTTCAATGTTAGAAGCAGCAACAGTGATTGCACTTGGAGCACAACCTGGAGAATAATCAGATGCATTCTTTCCATCATTGCCTGCTGAAACCTAATCATGTGCTAGATCAGGAAGAATTTCTTGCAGAGGATGAGGGCCACCATTTACAACAATAATAATATCATTTCTTGCCAGCTAAAATTGTTATTGATCAGGCCATCACTCTGGATACAATGTGTATAAAAGAGCAGGAAAGCCTACTTGAGCAACAGCATCATCAAGAGGTGTGAACTTAGGCCAGGTAATGGAGATAGAAACAATAGAGGGGTGACCACAGATTTTGAATGAATCTTGAATATAATCCAATCCAGAGAGCCTAAATCATAAGCATAAATTAACAGTAATACACAAAGCCTTGAAAGTTCACTCACGCATCAGAAGCCCTTGCTTTGCTAATGCATTAAGATGAAGGCCATAAATAATGAGCAAATTACAAAGGCAGTTGAAATCTTACTTTTCATTCATAACTTTGACTGCAATGATATTAGCATGCTTTGCAACACCATATGTATTGCCAGCTGCAATTCCACTTTGTTTTATTTAGGATTGAGAGACTGGTTTTAGGCACAAGAACTTACGCGCAGTGGGTTCCATGACCATTGTCATCTATATCAGGGTATCCACCAAATGTGGCACCCCACTTTGCACGTCCACCAAAGTCTTCCTAGGTTATATTGAATAAAAACCATAGAATAATCTTTTGTAGCAACTTACATGGTCAAGATAGACACCTTTATAAACTATAGTATGAGTGATTCTTCTGTCAGGTAAAAAGACTTACCTGAGTCTGGGCAAAGCATTTGGAGGATAAAATTACATAGTCCTTATAAAAACACACCAAGAATATATATATCAGCTCCTTGACCTGCATTATCATTGTATTGAAAAGTAAAATTGGTTGCTCTGAGTACTACTATGTTGGTTGGTCTACCATTTGAAATTGAATAATACATACATGACCTTCTTATATTTAAGCTTATTTTTGGAGCTCAAGCGTGCCAGTCCCCAAGTAGCATTAGTCCTAACATTGATGCATTTGTTATGTATTTCTTCTCAATCAATGATGAACAAGGGAAGGGAACAGACTGAGTGGCAGTGGCTTTTCCAATGACATCCTCATAGATTCCCTCAACATCAGAATTGGCTTGTAACTCTTGAATATACTTGTTGGTGAACTTTCCTACATTCAGAAAAATCAGATAGATAAATATGTTGAAATGAAAAAAATGGATAACTCAAAATTTACCAACACAGCCATTGATGATGTGGTAACAGTGTGTCATGTTGTTCTCTTTAGCAAAGGAGAGTGTGGCATGCCTGGACTTGAACATCACAATATGTGCATCAGTTGTTGCACCAGAAGATTTGACAATATTGACCAGATGGCTAGGTCTAACAAATATGAGAAGAACCAGGAAAATAAAAGCAGAGAAGTGCATTGTGGAGGGTGAGAGGAGACTGAGGGTGTGCTATGCCTTGGTGTCCTTGTATTTATGCCTGGAATTCTCTTGTAATCATCTGGAAAACCAATGGCACTAAAGGGGAAATGCAGGATGTCAGTCAGTCAGTCAGTCAGCATGGATGGATGAATGGTGAGCCCAGTCTTCTCCTATATCATTAGGGAAGTCTCTATACAGTTTTCAGCCTGATAAAATGATGTCAATTACAAGGGGATGCACACTAATCATGTCAAGCCATTCATTCATACTGATCTCCAACAGGCAAAAAATAATCAAGAACTCATTTGTTCCAGGAGATTGGCAAATACAGATTAATGTGATAAGAAGAGTGAAAAGTAGTGTTTAAAAGTCCAGTTGCTGGGACCAAAACTGGAACCAATGGAAAAAGACCAGACCATCAGTTGTGGTCTCTCTCTTGAATGATCAGTTGCAGTTGGCAGTTGCATGTCTTGGACATTCATGATCAACCATTTAAAGACTGGTTGAGACTGGTTGCACCATGAACTGGTTGCTCCAGTATTTGAAATGCATGGTACTGATTGATGACTTATCAATGCTAGAGATGATCCAAACTTTGCAGGGAAAATGAAACAGCATGCATTTTTGGTTGGAAGCAACTTGACATGTTGTCAACATGTCTGCCAGCATTATGATGTCTACAAGGAAAGATGCCTGAAAGTGGGGATACAAGAACATCACTGAGCAATGCCATCTGGCCTGTAGAAAGAACTTCAGGATGCAAAGAAAAACAAGAAGAAAGAAAAACAAAGTACAATTGTATTTTAGAAAGTCATGGGGCCAGGAGAGTTTACAGGAGAAAGGGTTTTGAAGAATGTGGCAAAGCTTATTGCAATTAATGACCAGGTGCATGATAAATGTATGTCTATGTGGCTGAGTAGTTTTGAGGTTGATGATATGACAGTCAGTCACACTACCTAATAAGGCAGTGTTCTGCAATACATTAGTTTCAATGTGGCTAAAAGCAACAAGAAATGACATACCCTCAACTCATGACAACATTCACAATGAATTTACTGAATGGTTGAGGATGTTGCAAAGTGATATTGAGGTAATATTATGAATGGATGGAAGTATGTTGAACTGAATGTTAATTAGAGGGTATCTGGAAAACTATCAATCATGGCTGATGTCTTGTCCAAAGATAAGACCTGAGCAGCTTACCTTGGTGTACAGTACATTGGATTGATATGAAAGAAGGAAAGTGGAAACTTAGAAGTGAAGTTATTAGTTTTCTCAGTGTTTCATGAAACCATAGTGATGAAAACTTGGGTTGATACATCATGGGCTGCCTTAATCATGTTAGGATTACAGAAGCAGGTCATACTAAGGTAAGCATCTTAATCTTATCAAATAAGATAATCACTCATCAGACTTGAGCTTCAATGTGTGACTTTGGACAATATGGCCTCAAACACAACACTATGCTGGACAATTGAAGCTGTTCATAAATCTTGTAAGACCAACTGGAAAAGTGATGAAAATCAGCTTTTGTAAGTCACCATACTCATTTGCTGAACACTTGTTTGCTCATAAAATGATTGTCAGATGCCTCAGTCATGTTGTTAACCTAGGTTCCATTGATGTCATCTCATACATCACTAAGATTGGAAGCATGGAGATGTCAACAACCATATAGGAGTTTGACCCTTGCTATGAAACAAATTCAATGGAACATGCTTAGATTATTGGATGAAGACTAGGCTTTGGTTGCTGATGCCTGAGATATTCTAAATGTAAGTATTCATTTCCTGACACTAAATCATACTCATTCATGGTAGGATGTGAATGCTATCCAACAAATCTTCTCTGAGAATGCACCAATGCGCTGGCATGCAATACCAGCTCTTGAGAAACTACTGACAGCATTCATTCCTTGTTCACAAATCATATCAAATAAGCTAATCTTTCCAGGGCAATTGAGCATGACCAGTTGAAATCTGAGAATCACAACTAGTGTTTCAAAGTCTGGTTGCTAGGACTGAAAATGCAACTGGAACTGGACCAGACTGGACTGTAAAAGACTGGACCATTGGTTGCAGTCCATGTCCTAGGACTGGTGGTTTGGTTGCCAGTTGCATCTCACAAGATTTCACAGTGGACTGGTTCAAAAACTGGTTGGGACCAGTTGTATCACAGACCAGTTGCCATTCTCAAAGGAAGTGGAACAGCTTTGGAGAAGATGGAGATGGAGGAATTTCTATGAGAAATGGCAGGGGATAGGAGAAAGGCTGTTGGTGAGGAGCACGGGTTGCCACATAGATGAATCACATGTTCTGCATGAGGATTGATGAACTATGTTGGGGACCAGTCCCTGGCATGAAATGCAACAAGCAGGTGATTGTGACAAGTAACACGGGAGATGGGCCGAAGTCTGAGTTGATGAAATAAGGTTCTGTTTTTATGTCAGCTGATAGACTTGTACTTATACAATGCATCAATGGGACATGAATACATCAAATTTTGCCTCAGACTTTCATTTCTTTGAGTTGCTGAGCTCATTGTTTTGTGTTTTGTTGGTTCTTGCCTGGTTTCTGGTGTCTCAAGCATTCTCATAGGCTGTCAGTTGCCTCTTTGCCAGACTTGCCTTTCTGGGACTTCATTTCTGCTGTGATGTGGCATTGTGCACTTAGTACTCTATTACCCAGCCTATCTACTACATTGGGAGTACTCTACTCGCTGAGTCACTACACTTTATCACACAAAGCTGACTCATTCTCTCAGAAGCCTGGGATCTCTTCCTCAGTTGATGACCACTGCAGGGGGTTGTTGATTTCAGCTCGTTCTGCTCACGTGTCAGCATTTTCTGTGCTTAATGACTATTGCCTCCATCTTGGGTGCAAATTCAGCACTTTTTAAGCACATACAATTGGTTTTCTTAGGGTCTTGGAACAGTAAAGGGTAGATGGAAGGTATGATGATGGAATTGACTTCAGGATCATTTAGTATTGCAACACCAATGCCTGTACTGAAGAGTCAGACAGTGCCGAAGTTTGAGAGGAAATGTGCTTCAGAGTTTTTGGATTCACTGAAGCAACTTGCTGACTTGGCTGGGCTCCCACACACTGCACTGCCATCATTTATTCTGTGGTATCGTTTGTCCAAGGTGAAGAGGGCTATCAAGCCATTGAGTTTGTGAGATGGGTCAGATTGGAGTGCAGTTAGAATGGCAATGGAGGAGTTGTATGTGGATGATGAGGATGAGAAGAATGGGTCACCTGATGTGTTGAGGTTGTGGGTACTTTTGAGAGTTTACACAACTGTTAGCACCTCTGCTTGTACAGCATCTGATGTTGCAGAATGATGTCAACCTGTGCTTTTACTGAGGGATTCTAGAAGGGCTTAGAGCGAGGGTGAAAGAGAAGATGCCAAGAAAGAGCAGGAAGCTGAGCAACATACCATCAGTGGTGGACTAGGTCAAATACTTGAAAGAGATTTTCAGTGCGATGGACATAGACATGAGGGCGGTGGACATGCCTCTGAAGGTGGAGGTGGATTTGGGGCTCAGATTTGAACTTGAAAGGTGGGACCACTACGTTGTCGTTGAGTGAAGAAGAGTTGGAAGAAGAAAAAGAAGAAGGTACTCTACCAAGAGAAATCACTGGCAGAGTTGGGATTGTTGGGTAGCAGAGAGCAGGAGTCAGGACTAAATTCAGAATCAGCAAGCCTGGATCAGGAGAAACAGATTGACTTCTTAGCGAAGAAGATGGAGGAGTTGACTTTGGCTTTTGGGGAGGTGACCTGTGTACAAGGGCAGGGTTTTCAGTCTCACCCACCACCTCTGCTTCCATTGCAAACAGGACTACCTCAGAGTAATTTCCCCAACCCAACCTTGAATCAGCAACAATGTAGGATGTGTGGGGGAATTCAGGTACACCTGGAGGATTATTGCCACTGTCCTGAAACAGGCTCATTGCTTGAGGAAAGATTGATAAAGTACAACATGGGAGGGCAGTTGGTGATGGCTAATGGAAGTGAATTGCCAAGGCCGATGGGAGAACAGGGAGGGGTGGCACAGGTGATTCAGGTTCAGACAAAGGCACATAACAATGAGAGGAAGTCCAATTCTTTAAAAGTTAAAAGGAAGGCTGTGGTCTATGATCAGCCTCCCCACATAGCAACTTTCAGTTTTTCAGGTTTTTTGTTTGACAGAGAGGGTGTGTTCCATTCAAACATGTTGGGTTTTTTAAAGGCATTGGATAGGGAGGAAGGACTAGTGGTTTCAAATCTGGCAATGAGGTCCCAAACACACAAAGAAAGCATTTGGTTTGATCCTGCATGGTGACCAGAGAAGGAGGGGATAGGAAGTGATAGTAAAGGCAAGGAGAGGACAGGAAGGAAACAGGTCAAGATGGAGAGAGTGCCAGGGATAGGTTCAGTTGGACTGGGAAAGGAATTGTTGAAGAGTGGGCAAGGAGAGAGGAGTGGAGCAGTGAAGAAATGGGTGGAGGCTTTGCTGACCAAGAAAGGAGAGGGAAGGAAACCACCAGTGTCAGATGTAAACAAGCCAGGAGGAAAGAAGAGGGTTCAGTTTGAGGATGTGGAGATGACAGATGATGATAAGCCCCAAAAGATTCTAATTGCGAATAGTTATTAATTTCAAATTTTTCTTGTTTTTTGCAATGTGACAGGTCATGTGATTCAACATGTGATGACATGTGACTTGACAAAATCAAAAAAATCATGTCCAGTAGTCATAGTTCAAAACATTCTTTCTTGGAAAAAGGGTAGCATAGGGAAACACTGTCTAAAAAGGGACTTACTATGATCTCATAGGCTCCACTTGGCAGCATTAACATTCCTATGACATCAGGATAAGAAGGAATTAGTACATATTTAGGATAGTAGAAGAAGAGAAAAGCTTACCAATTACTCCACCCTAGTAGTATATAAGTTATACAAAAAGTAGGAGAAATAACAATGTTCTATGAGAGGAATTCACCCTCACACTATGGTTCTATGCTCTACGCTCTAAATCGCCCTCATGCAGTGAGTCAGCAGCTATCACTAGCACCACTTCTGCCAAGTCTCTCTACATTTTTAAGTCTACATTGCCTTCAGTAGGCAATCTACATGCTAGGCAACCGTTGCCAAGCATCTATGTCACCTTTGAGGTATTTTTACATGCCTATTGAGGCATAGTTTAGTCCCATGCTAAGCGCCTACATGCAAAGGCCTTTCTACCTCTGCTTGCAGCAGGCTTCTTGCAGACACTGGCATACAACAACTTGTGGTCTGATAACGTATGTGTCTTCATTTTACATTCATTCTGACTTGGAACTCATTTGTTTCACAGTTAGCTGTGTCAGTGTTATCATAACTCCAAACTGTCCTCTTGTGATTGAAAATTACTTCTTAGTTACTACGGCCAGAACTCCTATGGCACATCTCACTCTTCATCTAGCGGGCAAAGTTCGTTGTCAGCGTATTGCCAGGTAAGCACTTTTCGGACAATTATGGCTTCTTATACTGACTGAGAAACACCAATTTGTGAGGATACAATCAATGCCATCCCCATCGCCTTCGTTTATGACTTCTTCTCTACCGGCGGCCTCCCAGCGCTGGATTTGAGCAGCGTCAGCCTTTCTCTTTTTCCATATCTTTGGCATCCCATTCATATGCCATTAACAGACTTGCAGCGTCTCTCCTAATGGTGCTTTCTCCGGAACCTCTCTCCCTAACTGTCAATTCCTTGCCGACGATATCAAGACTTGCCAGAACAAGGGCAAGATCATCACCCTCAGTCTCGGAGGCGCCACGGGCTCGACCAGCTTCAGTTCTGATTCTCAAGCCGAGTCATTTGCCGACACTATCTGGAATCTCTTCCTCGGTGGCTCGAGTTCTACCCGTCCTTTCGGAACAGCGGTTCTCGACGGGTGAGTCCTTGTTTTTCCGTCGTTTTCCGTCCATTCTGATAGATTTTTCCCTAGTGTTGACCTAGATATTGAAACAGGTGACAGCACCCACTACGCAGCCTTTGTGAAGAGGCTCCGTTCGCATACGGATAGTGCCAGCAAGAAGTAAGTTGTCATGCATTTCACGTTGCTCTTGTCTGAGATATTCTCGTACAGATACTACCTTACGGCCGCATACCAGTGCGTCTATCCTGATGTCGGCACAGTCCTTGACCGTCTATGTTCAAGTGAGTCTTCAAGGTCCACTTCGGCTGAAGCATTTTCTTACAATGTTCTTTTCTAGTTCGTAAGTCTCATTAAATTGACTTTGATGACTATCCTTCTGAGATCGCAATAGTACAACAACTACTGTGGCCTTCAAAATTACGGCAACAACAACGTAAGCCCTTTTTCCGTCCGAGATGATAAGCCTTTTCTGACCCTGACTTATAGTGGAACTATGACACTTGGTGCGTTCGCTCACCAGAGCAGAGGCTTCCGATTCGTGTCTGACTGACTGGTTAATAGGCACAACTGGGCAAAGACTAAAGCTGTCAACAAGGACGTCAAGATCTACATCGGTGCCCCCGCCTCCTCGACAGCTGCAGGCTCTGGCTACGTTGATGCCTCCACACTTGGCCGGATCGCCAAGGAGACTCGCTCCAAGTACTCTTCCTTCGGTGGTGTCATGCTCTGGGATGCTTCGCAAGCCTATGGTGCGTTTTTGGTACTTCCTTCTGTGAATGTTTTCAGGACTTACACCTATCTTTCCAGCTAATGGCCGATTCGATCAACAAGTCAAGAGCGCGATGGGCACTGGTTCCATTTCACAGCGGGACGTTGATAACACCACAGTCGAGGCCCGGTCTGAACGATTCATCAAGATCGCGTCTCGCAACTCATCTTAAAGCCTTGACTGAATACTTATAGAACTAACTACTACTAATACTTGTATACTACCTTGACCATCTTTGTATGTCGATAGTAGGCTACGAAATACAGAGATTAATCTGAACTTGAACATTGCTGCTTATTAATTGCAATACTCTGATCGGACATGTATCGTCACTTCTTTCTTGTTATGTCTGGCTAGCTGAGCGAAGTTGAACTGATCAGATTAATGAACTATGACTGGATCGTCCGTTATGGGACTAGGGACGGATATTGTCTCAAGATCCAACCGTCACGTATGCCGGCGCGAGGAACTCTGTATGTGCCGTGGGTGGACATTGTCATTCCTAAATGAGGGAGTAGAATTGCCCAGTGAAAAGGCTCTCGAGTGGTATCGGGCATCCACTTCCTCTTCGTGGCGTCATTCCCTTGAAGCAGTCACGTTAATACCGACACTCGCCTCTTGGTTTGAACGTGTGGCGTCAGGTGACAATACACTGGGTATCTAAATGGCTTCTTTCTTGTCCTGTTCAGTCTGTCCTATTCCCATTAGCCACCCCATGGTAAACCTCTACCTTATGCACCCCATCTTCCACCTACACGGGGTTGACGCCGTGTTTGGTACGTTCATATATGTGCAAGGAGGGACGTCAACTGGTGATGACTGGTAAAGGCACGACCTCCTTGTTTTCTTCGTTGAATCAACGGGAGAGTTAAGGGGGGAACTGGTGTATACAAAGGAGCAAGAAGTTCGAGAGCAGTATTTCATGAAGGATTGTCCCTCGTTGTCGTAAGGCAACAGAATTCCTAGAGAGTTTGAGCTAGAACTGATTGTACTAGCTAGACCAAAAGCAACGTGAAGAGCACTGAGAACGCGAGAAGTAAGGCAATTATAGCTCCCAGTCACAATCATTCATACCTAGGAGTAGAGGTTTCTGCAGCCCTGTACGAAGTGTCAACTTCATCAAACGTGAACGCACCTGGGCTTGCATAGTCAATGTATAAAACAGCGCCGTCTAGGCTCGTGATAGTGACAGTGTTTCCCCTGGTCTAGGATATCGATGAACGACAATGAAACAACTTTATCGGGTTGCGGATTCGCAGGTAAATTTTTGCATCGATGTTCTTAGCGAAAGCGCCACTAGTCGATCCATATACAGTGATCGAAGTCCTATCGAGGCCCCAAGAAATAATTGCATTCCCTTTGTGTTTGAGTGAAGGTTTTTTATGAAAACTGCCGCCCATATTATGTCAAGGCGATCATAGGAAAAGACAACTTGGCTAGTGATTATGTCCTAATTTCAAGACCCAGGTGATCCAGAGATACTAGATTGTAAGGATAGTCGTAATATCTGGTCTCCCATCCAATTATGGGAACGTTGAACGTTAGCGTTCACACCATTACAGGTCCTACTGAAATTCTGAGCAGATATAATAAGTGATTTACACAAGATTTAGTATGTTGTGCCCCATCGCGACTCAAAGTAGTACAATACTATATTGAAAACACTTCGGAAGTTCAAGAACTAGAACGCCAAGTAGTCTGCCTATCGTGCCATCCTTCCACTTGGGATGAATCCTCAATGGGCGTGTATTCTGGAGCTGGGGCGCTTACGCGATCGTCGGACACGTGTGATACTCTGTTACCGTCGTTCTCCCTCGGCTCCTCGACATGCGATCTTCTTGCCGATGGGAGGATTGTGCCACCATTCCGGCGTGTAAAATCATCATACGACGCGGCAGGAACATCGATCTTATGTCTCCTGCCTCTCTTTTCCTGCGTAACCTTGTGTCAGCTACATCAAAGAAGAATAATTCGTCCTATGGACGTGCCTCCGAGGAACGTGGATATTCAGACCCACTGTCTGCAAACACTGATGTCCCGTTCTCTAGTCCAGACTGCAGGCGTTCGTTAGAAGAGAGAATAGCGACACGGGAATTGCTTTTCCATGATTCAACGGGAGAATCCAAAGGAGAGTTGTGAGCATAGGGAACAAAAGACCCATTCTCGAATCCAGAAGTGTATGGGACTACCATCACTGTAGGCTTTGGCCTCTTCTTGTAGATCTTGCAGATCTGGCCGACTTTGCTTTAGCATGCCTCTTCGGAAAGGAATCCTAACACTAACCCAAAGCCCAAATGCAATCAGCAACAATGCACCCACACTACCGATAATGACGCCAGCAATTACACCGGCAGAAAGCCTAAATACACAAGATGACTTTGGTGATGCATACGTCTAACCACGAAATTCATACCGAGATGACGCCTCGGAAGTAGTGGGCGTTGAAGTCATTATAGGTTGTATTGTCGTGCTACAATTGGCTTTAGAAAACAAGAATGTTCAACAGAAAAATGCCGTACCGAGATGACAAGTTGGTGGCGTCTGATGATGTGTTAGCAACTGACATAGTCGGTGTCGTGCTGTGATAGATAAATTAATGAAAGTTCGTAATAAATTGAATTCGGGTAGCCAAAAGAAAAGGAACGCACATGGTGCCTGGTAACGTACTAGGAACCGACACGCTGAGATTGATTTTAGAAAAGAAGCATATCTAAGAGAAAAATACTGTACCGAGACGACAAGTTGGTGGCGCCTGATGATGTGTTAGCAACTGACATAGTCGGTGTCGCGCTGTGATAGATAAATTAATGAAGGTTCGCAAGAAATTGAAATCGGATAGCCAAAAGAAAAGGAACACACGTGGTGAAGTTTGAGACCGTGGAGTTTGAGACCGTGTAGAGCACGGCTGAATCAATAGAAAGGACTGCGTTTGCCATATTCGTTACTTGGAGGGTGTGGTTACCACCCCCCAAGCGGGCTGTGTAGTAGAGGATGGCCTGGACACTAGGTGTCATATCCTGAGCGTTGAAAACCCTAGCTGGGTCATTGTCGAGCTGGACCGAAAAAAGGCCATGATCAGGGCCAAGAGACCCTATCAGACTGACGGCGTCCGCTGTTTAAGAATAATGAACAACCTCCGCTACCATTTAGAGGTCCACTCTCATACCCTGATCATCTTGAATTTCCGTTTCTGTATAATGTAGATATAAAACTCACTGATGAGAAGGTCAAAATGACATCCGCCCCTTGCGTTGATGTTGTACTTGTTCACAATTAGCTGTCGTCTGATAGTAAGAGACTAGTAGCTCACTGCCCAGTTCCTCCAGAAAAACTAGCCACGTTGGGAGGGGAAGTCGACCACGCTCCACGATAACTAAAAGAGGAATCCGTATCTTCCAATACCGACTGTGTCAAGGTACCAGCTCCACCGGGAGGGAACTGTGTCCATGAAAGCTGCCAATTGCGTTTATGAGTATTGAAAGAAAAAACCTAACAGGGAATTTACGTAGTCAATGTACAGAACAGTGTCTCCTAAGTTCGTGAGAGTAATGCCATGATAACTTCCTGTGTCGAGTGATCGAGCCGAGAATAGTGAATAGGGCTGAGCCATATTCGAAGTCGCATTTCCCGAGATGGTATGGGAAATCCCATCTAAGTTCACAATATATGTGCCGTTGCTGGAGCCGACGACGTCGATGGTGCTGCCGGAGAAGCTGAAAGTCATGTTTATGTTTGGCTGCGTTGTCATCGTGAAGGTTTTCTGGTAGAAACTATGTTTTTATCAATAGAAAATCAAACTTCAAGAGAAAGAACTCGACTTGTTTGCAACCGGGTCGGTTGAAGCGTCACGCTGGACCCAGGCATTTCGTGGCTGATACCAGATGAGAGGAGTTTCGTCATCGGTGACCGTTTGCATTGTTGCAGAGGTTGGGCTTCGATCCTGTTAGGAGGTACTCAGAAATCCCGTTTATAAATCATAGATTGTGGCATATATACTCTTGACATGAAGTGATGATCAATGCTGAGCGTTCGAAGACATTATTTCCTTCTGATGTCTGCTGAAATCTCACATCTGTCGCGACAGCGGGAGGGCGATGCTGTAGTGACATGGGCGATCCGGATATATATAATGTACTTACAACATGTCCTCCAGGAACACTTGCGTATGTTGCGGTGTGTCGGATCATAAGACTAGGACAAGAACTCCTCCACTTCCACCACTATTGAAATACTTTAGAGGTTTTTGTTGTTGCGATAAAATCAGTTTTGGGCTTACATGTGGGAGATTGCGAAGGGCGACAAATCCGTCATTGACAATCATGACAGGAGAGCGCGAACTGCTCATGAGATTTCATCATATTTATAGGGCTTGTCGTGTTGGCCGCTGGGCTAAGTATGTCGAGAAAGACGCCGGATGATTGACTTCCGAGTCTGAACCTAACTCAGGCCGGCAATTTGCTGTCGTTGAGATCACGCGACACAGGGCAAAGGGAAAAAGCCGTGAGCTACATACAGTGGAAGCTATTGACCCCAGCCACTCTGCGAAGCAAACATGTGACCTTCGGAAATTGCCGGTACAGGACTTGTCCCGTACAAAAACAAGGCTAAGACTACATATCTCGCCATGTATACCCGAATGTATTGCTGGAGGCTACATATCTTGCCA